>OMKZ01000394.1:9676-24449 GCA_900302535.1 Neoniphon sammara
TCTAGCCCTCTTCTGTCCTGACTGGCTTTGTTTGCCCTGTTGCTCCCTGAAGGCTCTGTGCTGTGTGTGTGTGTGTGTGTGTGTGTGTGAGAGAGAGAGAGAGAGAGAGAGAGAGTACCTCGAAGTGTAATGAACCTACTTCATCCTCCATCCACAGTCAGGGAGATGGAGGCAGTGTGCTCTTATTAGATTCACACAGGTCATATTAGCAAGCTAAGTCTTCAGCAAAGTTATCAGTCTTTCTTTATGCTTGCTGGCACAGTTAATATCAGCTTTACAGTCTATAAAGAGCGGACACATATGAAATGTGAACTAGGCAAAGTTTGCATTTCAAAAATCGAGTCAGCTTATGAAAAAAGTAAATCTCTATATTTGGCTCAAATTTGGAGGTATACAGTCTGGCTGTGGGTCTAAAGTGCTCTTACACTCTGTACGCCTCTGACACGGCTACTTATTTCATCATTTTGGCTTAATGCACACAAGGAAAAACTTGAGCACACATACACACATGCAGCACTGCATATGCATGTGGAGATGTGTGAACAAAAACACCAATGCACACGCACACACACACACACACACACACACACTCCATTTCACTTTCAATTTAATCAGGCAAATCAGGGGAGATTTCTTCAGCATTAAAAAAAATCATCAGGCTCCTCGTTACAATCCACAATGAAAAAAAAATTAAATAAACAGTCTTAACAGTAATAGCTGAGTTGTGTTATATTTATGTATTTTTAATAGGATTGAAATAAATTAACTCCCACACACAGGCACGGACACACACATAGACACACACTCAGGGCTCATTTAAGCTGCGGTAACTGAGCCTCATTTGTCATGACTTACACACAGAAAGATGACAAAATGCTAAATTGCCTGACCAATGAAAATGAGGAAATAAGCAAATAAAACCTGCAAACCAGTTTGCTCGGTGGTGAGCTGCAGCTAATGTGTTTTACACGGGATGTAAAGACTCGTGAGTGCAGATTTCTTAAAGCATCAAGTTTTGGGGAAATAAGCTTTTTGTCTTTCTTACCTAGTGTCAAAACTTGGCATATGGATTTGTTTTGCCTGATATATATGGCCCAGCATCTTTTTTTGTGTGTGTGTTTGTGTGTGTGAGGAGTGCCACAGCTGTGCTCTGTGTATCTGTCGTATGTATCAGAAGTATCCTCTGTGTGCTTGTACCAGGACGGCACTCTGTGAACTTGTCTCAGTTGAACAGATCTGCCAGCTCATTGCCATCTGTGCCCGTTCACTCAGCTTTGCATCACAACACCCAGGGGCTGTCAATCACCTAATCAACTTGGCACATGGTAAAGGACAGTGTCCGGACAAATCGGTGCTGTGTGTGTGTGTGCGTGTGTGTCAGTACTTCAGTCCCTCAACAGCTGTCACTCACACACATTACTGTTTCACCACAAGACAGCTCATGGTGTGACTAGGCGCACACACATTGAGATTAGTATAACACACACACACACGCACATGCTTCATTGACTTTTGCCTCTCTCTTCCTCCCTTATCAGCCAGGCCATTCAAAACATTGTGTCTTTTCACAGCCTCTGATGAGGAATCATCACATTCATTTCACACATACGTATCTTCTCTGCTTGTTTATTTGGCAACCTATCACCCCATTTATCAGCAACAGAGGGTTTCACTTCGTTTGAATCCCCTGATAGCGTCGTCTAGGCAACCACCACGGAGAACATAAGACAGGAGAAACTATTGTGAAGTTATGAAAAAGCACTTTATGATTTCGGCTCTACAAAAGGAAGAGAGCATTCGTAAAGCTCTGAAGATGGAGAGATTGCTGCTTGGCTGCGGTACACAGTTGTGTAGAGCTCAGCCTGGACTTTGAATTATTTTATACTGGGATTGTTTTTCGCTAATTGCAGTGACTTCAAACGAGCTTTTATAGAGCCCAAACAAGTTTTTATTGACCCACATCGTAAACATGTTTTTGCACACATGGTCTTTTCACCTTTGCACAAAGATTCTCAGCGGTAGAACAGCACAGCTTGCTGTTTGTGATATGTAAATGATCGTCAATAACTCAGAACCGAATTTGAGTTGGAGATGCTCCCGCTGTTTCCAAGTATAAAAGCTGCATAATAATAATACTCCCCTGTGTGATGATGATGGCTGGTGGCTGTTAGATCTGTTTAGACTTTTCTGAGCATTTTGCTGTGCCGTGGTGCAAAACGGACCCAAATTTAGTCAGCTTTAAGCAAAAAAGGGACGGATGCTGACAGAACCCAGTGTGGGGTTGTCTCATCCATTGCTGTTTTGCACCTTTTGATAGCTTTGGAAAGGTGGGAGGCCCATGTGACTTTCTGCCTGCCAGGACTGTTCCACCTGGGCCCAGGAAGACATGGGCCAGTCAGAGCATCCTGCTGTCAGAGTAGGTCACTGTGCAATCTTCTCCCCTGGAGAGATTACAGCTGAAAATATGCTCCGGCACCTGCCTGACACTCGCAATGCTATGTAGACAGTAGCTTCTGTCCCATGAGACTGCGTAATATCAAGATAAGCTGGATAAAGAAAAGCTACGGCGCTTTGCTACCTGGGAGTGACGAAAATCGCTGAATCACCCCAAGTGTCTCCCAGGTGTTTCTGCACTGAGCTTCCAATGATAGAAACCCACAGGGCAAATATGTTTGCTAGACTCCCTCAACAGCATTTCCATGACATCAAAAACAAGATCTCCCTCAACAGTAATTTTGCTTTTGTCCTGGCTGTTCAAGAGCACTGTTATGTTTAGTAGACTAGTGAAACCTAAAGCTCAAATTTGGGATTTCCTCAGTTTGCCTACTATGTCTCCCCCTCTGGCAGTGAGAAGTACTTGAAAGGATTTTCAGACTTCAGTAAACTATTCCAAAATGACTTGTTCTGACCATGCTAACTAGCTAGCATAGCAGAGTCACATTTGTCCAGCCAAGTAAATAATTTCAGTAGCAGTCTATGTATGTCTCTAACAATGGCAATACTGCCAGTTCATATTGTGCAACGTGACCCTGTCATCTAGATAGTAAAAACATTTTAAACTCATGGACCCAGTCACCTTAATGAGAAAAATCTTAGGGTATATATGGTAGTCATCCTGGTGTGCTGATGCCCAGCTATTGTCTAAAAACTGTTGTTAGCAAGTGACTGATGTTACCATAAAGGTATGTCACAATGGTCATTTCACAATCTTCTGTACTGTGGAATGCCATGAGTGCCAAAAGTTGGAAAAGGTTATAAGACAAATGTAAATAACACAAAGGGAAAAAGGGAAATGTTTGGAGATTATACACAAATCTGTGACAGTTAAGAGGGAAAATGGATGGTTGATTGTGAAATATGGGTGGGTAATGATAATAGGTGAGGTTAACTGATAATCATCATTTGATGCTTTTACATTGTGCTTGCTCATTGTACATTGTTGCATCATCATTACCGTTTGTTTTCTAATCTTTTCCCCTTAGTTTCAACCTCATGCAAACCTTTTGTTTCAAGACCATAGTATTAATTCCTGTTACACTGTTACAACATATCTGGTTCAATTCACAACCATGGCCACATTGTGATGTAGTTTTACTGGAACCAGCCATGCTCATCCACATCACATATTATTGCCATGCTCCAAACTACATATTAAGTATGGATTGAGCTACATATGGATTAATGACAACATCTGCAGGAAATTTAGCAGAACAGAGTAAGCAGGGATAACCATCAAACTTTATTACATGCAGATGAAAGACTAGCAAAACTCCTACAACAAAAAAATAAAAATGAAAGGTAAGAGAATTGTATTCTTCTGGGCTTTTTTCGTCTGGCATAACTGCAGTTTTACTGTTTAACATTTATGTCAAAATGAACTCTACCCTAGCTAATATCATTGCATCTTCCATAACTGACTGAATTTTCCAGAAATCTGATTTAAATTCACTTTCTCTACATGGTATAACTTGCTGCAGTCTGGACATTTTTTAAGTTAAATCTCACTGCCTGACCTTTTGCATACTGAAACTGATTTGATAGTATCATGCAGTAGGCCAGATATTATTCCTATTAAATGTGTGATAAATGTTACAAGGGAAATAAGCACTGGCCTTGCTTTCTTGTGAATAGCTTTGTCTCCACTGGTAGCATTCCTGACCAGTTTAAGATGGTGAATGTTAGCCTCTCCTAGAAAAAACAAACATACTAGAGCATTATCAAAAAACTGATCTGGTTTCCTTAGATATCATAGTAGTGAAAATCCCCATCTCAGGGATGCAAATGATCTCCCATGCTGCCTGTTGCTCGGCTGCTTGACCCTGTGATGTGACTGATCATGCCATTCAGAATGACAGATGGACTAGTAGAGTGTGCTGCAGGCCTCCTGAATTACAATTGATTGGTTGGTTAAATAGCCAATACTGCTCATTCAATGCCCTGTGAATACTTTGTTACCCATTTCTACCTACAGAGCCACAGCATTTGTCTGTTTACATTTCCATGCTGTTTGCAAATATGAGTGCATATTTGCTGCTCAGGGCATCCGTTACACTTTCTTGTGCATATCTATATCTATATCTATATCTATATCTATATATATATATATACATGTGTGTCCAACTTACCATTTGTCTGGAGGTCATACCCTATGTTGTCATCCAACCTTTTGTTAGCCAGATATCATCCCACCTTCCCCTCTCCCTCCCTCATCCTCCCATCTGCTTCCTCCTCTCCCCCCCTCTTCCTCCCTCAGGGGGACTCATGCTCTCAGATGAGTCTCTCCCAGTGATAATAGATGGAGCTGATGCCAGGTCCAGATAAACAAAAGATAGGAACATACCGCAGAACAGACAGATATCAGGAGGAAGGCTGATAATGTCACCTTGCGGCATATTGTGTGTGTGTGTGTGTGTATAAGTGTGTGTGTGTGTGTGTGTGTGTGTGTGTTGATTTGAAAGATATGGAGAGATGATGGAGCATTTTTCTTCTTTATTTTTTTTCCTTGACAGGAATGCACCTACTAGGAAATGGGATCCCTTAAATTTAACACCTTAAAATATTCTTAATTGGACCCTGATAAAATTAAGGGATTTTGTACAAGGATTAAGAACTTTTGAGCTAATACTAGAATGCTATAAAATGCGCCTAAAAAGTCCCACTTATGTCAATTTTATCGGTACCTTTCTTAATTCCTGAAACAGTGCATCAAGAGTTATTAATTCCATCTCGGTTTTACCTTAATTTGATACATTTTATGATATTATTCCTGAATTTTCACTGAAATGCCACTAAAATGCTGTTTTGTCTGACGTCTGAGAACTGAAGCTGAGGTCTGAGGATGTCCTAAAATGCATACCGTACTTGTCACATATGGTACAGGAAACACTGATTCATTTAAGTCTGTTCTGCCATCACTGCACGAGACTGTCATCTCAGTGTTTGTATGTTCATCCAACGTGATCAGATAAGCAGTAAGATATTATATCTAAGTGTAAACCTTAATTAACAGCATTTTTTGGCATATCTAGTAATAATCATAAGTGTGTGAAGTGTTGTGTGTGATCAGGTCAGAGACTGGTTGATGTTTGCATCAGACAGCAGCTATGATTCAAACACATCCGATTAGGCCCGTAATGGAGGGAGGGCTAAGTTGGCTGCTACACACTAATGATTTACTAGAGGGCTTTGATATATATACATGGCATGATTAATTTTTGCTTTGAAGTTGTTTTAGACATTCTTCTGCTATGATGATGCTGGATAGCGTGTGCGAGATAAAGTTTGTGTGTAAGGAAGATGAGATTGTCCACGCATCTTTGTCTTTGATCTCATGTTTATACCTTGTTCCTTTGTGGTTGTTTTTTAGTCATAATGAGCGACTGTCTAGCTCTGTCTCACAAATCTGATGCAGCCTGTTTGATTGACAGGTCCACTATGACCATCAGTCCAGAGCTCGCTGCCTGATGTCTGCCTCGCCTCCATGGCTGCCTCTTTCATCCACAGTGAAAGCTCTGTTCTCTCTCTGTTGCTCTCTAGCTCTCTGTCACCTGTAGGTGGGTTTGTGCTGTTAGCATAGCGTGAAATGACACAATGCTCAGAGTCAATGAGCTGCTTTGATCTCTGTCACTTTGGACGCCAGCCGGCTCGCAGAGAAAATAGTCTTCATTAAGCTGACATTTGACATTTCCTTCATAAATCCTGTCATTTCTGTCCTCCCTCCTTTCTCTGACTTTCTAGCATTCTTTTTCTGTCCGTTTTGTGTTTTGACAGGAGAGGTAAAGAATCTGCCAACTGGAAAATAGAGAGAACAGTAAGCTTCAGCTCAAGATGGAGATTAAAATTATACGATGCTTGCCTCATTAAGCGTGAACATGAACTTTTGCATTTCCCCATGGTGTTTTCAACCTCTATAGCAGGAGTCAATAAGCTTTTTAGGAAGGGAAGTAGATCTCCCTCTTGCAGTATTTCAGTAGTTTATCAGATAGATATTAATAATGCAGTATTTCATTAGTTTATCCAACAGAACAGAAGCGATATACAAGAAAGTAAAGAAAGAAGGTTTGAATTTTCAATGAGCAGAGCAGCCACAGATAGACAGTCCACATAACAGAGAAACTGACTGACAGCAGAACAAGCAAAGATGAGATGGAGTTTTTATTATTATCCTTATTTTTTTATTTATCCATGTAACCTTGACTGAGTTGGCAAACTCGTCTGCAGCAGCCCCCACAGTTACATGGCCACTGAGAGCTGCCCAGTACAACTTCAGTCTTTTAGTCTTGGCTGCTGAGAAGCTCCACTGGAGCATCTAGGGCGTAAGAACCTCGGTTAAGGGCACCTCAACTGTTAGTTCATTGGGGGAGGAAAGTGTATTTCTTTCCACCCAGACTTGCCCAGATATATTAATCCTGTGACTCTCACCTTCCTCTAAATAGAAATAAATCAGTTATGGTTATGAACACAATTGCGTGCCTTTTCATTTTTGTCACGTAGCCAATTTTTATTAAAACGCTTCTAGGGGCATTTCACCTATAATGCATCAGAGAACTCCTTTAATTATCTTTACTATCTAGATAAAATTGATTCCCTGAGAAATCTGTTCGTAATTGTTAGTTCATTAGATATGTATGAAGTAATACCAGCAAAGTACATATTAAACAATTTCAGCTCATCCAAACTGTTTAGTGTAAACCTTGAAAGGCTTGTAATATTGTCCCGTCCCTTGCCAAACATTAAAAATGAGAAGTGTTTATTCATATTTTCTCGGAGTGAAATGTTTGGGTTTTGTTTGCAGTTAATCCAGCTATTTGAATAAATAGTCCCTTTGCAAATTTGTGTTGCTGCTTAGCAATGTGCACACACCTGTTGGCTTCCTTCAGCCTTCCAAATAAAGAAGTGATGCTTTCCAGACAAAATATTTTGAGTGTTCCCAAACTGAATATGAACATAGGTTTTTTGCCAGTTCTTTCATATTGTAATTAAGATATTCAGGAGGAACAAATCCTTACACTCATTCATCTTCTGCAGATGTCAAATGGATTTTAAGTTGGTAGCAGCCTGTTGTCACTGGCTGGGCAGCTAATGCAACGGTCTGGGAGCCAGAGAAGACGGATTATAGTATTCTGGATACATTATGATATCAAAACCAAATAATAATATTTTTGAAACAACTGTTTTCATGAGCTTTGTGTTTTTGTTTTTGTTTTTTTATACTTTATTTACGAGCTTTGTGTTTTAATTTCAAAAACCAAAGCTCTAGCTTTTCAGTTTCTTGCTCACTCAAGGTTGTATGTCATGATTTATAATCTTGCATTAATTCATAACAGGGATCAAACATTTGTAACAGAGTTATCTTATGGATTAATCTCCCAGGTAACAGTATAATGACTTTTCATGGTTTGTTTAATTTGAATTTAAATGAAGATCTCTTTGCCATTAGACAAACTGTTCACTTAGAAACTTACTTTCCCAACAGCATCACTCACTAAGGCTTTGAACCATAATTAAAATGAGTTACAGTAATTAACATAACAACAATTCAGTGTGCTCTCAGATGGCAAATTCAAACTCATTAAGTCAGCAAACAAGGCATTCTTCACAGATTTGGGAAATGTGTGGGATCATATCAAATCACGTCAAATTACATTTTGTTTACAGTACACATTTCATACCCAGGTGCATTTTAAACATGATTTAGGAAAATAAATAAATAAAAAAGAGATACAACAGCTGAAAGTATATGTTTAAAGTGTATAACTATAAAATAGAAAGTGCATAAGTGTAAGACATGATTAAAAGAACTTGAATCTGGAATTGACTCTGAGCCAGTGCAGTGGTTTTAAAATTGGTGTCATATGATCTTTTTTCTCAAACATGAATATGTTTTTGTTTTTTATTTTATATATTTATCTTTTTTTTTATTTTGAGAAGAAAAGGAAGAATAGACATCTGAGCATTACCATGATCTATTGCTCTGGTAATAAATAATATGGTAGTTTCTCCGCATCAGTATGAGAGATAAAGAGCCACACTTAAGCAATATTGTTTAAGTAATCAAAAATATAAAGTTCTATCTCTCACAAGCTCCACCCTCTAACAAAGCTCTGTGGGCTATGTCCCTCCTCCAACCACATCAGTGACCTCGCTCGCTGAAAATTTGCATGTATGAGCTCGAACAATCAGGTGCATGCCCTCTGCATGCCTGAGCCTCCTATAGAGGACAAGCTCTCCTCCACTCTTCATCCGTCACTTTCTTCAGCGACGACACGGAACAGCAGGGCTGTACTTGTTAGAGGGCTCTGCCTTTGCTAATAGAACTAGGGTTACCATATTGTAACCTTCGTTCTATCTCTCACAAGCTCCGCCTTCTAATCGGGCTCTATGGGCATAGAGACTGATGCCTGTACGCTCTGTTGCAACAACAGACAATGGTCCACACCTTACTAGCCCTCATGGTCGAGTATAGTGAGCAAATAGACTATGAGAGGAAATCCTGATCTCTACAATTCCACTAATTTCCATCCAAGTGGAGGGAAAAGAGGGCTTCCCCCTTTCAAAAGCAAAAGCATCAGTGGACACCTAATAAAAAGGTGGCTGACACCGAGAATGACCAGCAGGGAATCACCCTGGATTCCCTGCTGCCAGTCCAACACAGGGCAGACACATAAACAGACAAACAGATGAACCTTAGTTAACCAGGGTTCAAACCCAGGACCTTCTTACTGTGAGTCAACAGTGCTAACCACTGCACCACCACACTGCCCTGCACTACCAATCAGGAACAATTTGGTCATCGGAGCTGAAGAAAAAACGGATGAAGAGTGGAGGAGATCTCGTCCTTTGTAGGGAGCTCAGGCAGAAGAAGGCATGCACCTGATTGATCGAGCTTTCAGTGAGCAAGGTTGTTGATGTGGTTGGAGGAGGAACGTAGCCCGTAGAGCCTATAGATGGCGGAGCCAGCGCTAATAGAACTAGGGTTATCATATCGTAACCTTCAATCTGGAGAGACTGATGACATGAGCCACAAAATTGAATTCAGCATCTAAAATCATTGCTAGATTTTTTCCCGATGATCCATTTCCAGGGACAGGTGGTCAAGACGACCACAAGATTTCTTTTAAACCTCTAAATTACCCAAATAAACATGATATGTAAAGTCCTTTGAGAGGCTTGTGATGAAGGGATATATAAATAAACTTAATTAAAGCAGTGGCAAGGCAATTGGTGCAGCCATAGATAATGTACAATAAATGTGTTGTGTGCTTTTAAGCCATTCCCTTTGAAGAAATTTCCCTTTGTCTGGGATCTGTGTTTTTATTTTTATTTTACCTTTATCCACAAGCTAGGGAAACATGCCAATTTTATTCTCTAATTTAGTCTTCTACGTCCCCACAGAGCAGCTACCATCAAAACAGACCGCTGATTGTTCTTGTTCTGTGTTTAAAATGTCCTAAGTTGATGAAACTCTAAACAATTCAAAATCCTTATTTTTTTTTACTCATTTAGCAGTGTTTAGTTATCAGTTGGATGGCTTTTGTTTTGCACACATCAACAATTCTGTACAGCTGCTATATAGTGTTTGCTAAACAAGATCCATTATTTTGGGGGATTATTTGGATTAGGTTTGATTTAGATTTGACGTGATTTCAGAGCGATCATTGTCAGTGGTTCATAATGTTGGGAACAGGCTCTGATACTGTATCTCCTCTATAGTAGTAGCCATGATAAGTCAGTGGTCAGTATAGAGCCTCTATGGGTTAAATCCTCAGCTGGTAACCGTCAGATGAATGCCACTTAAAAAGGAAAGAGAGAGCGAGGGAGAAGGGGGGGAGGATGTGGGAGGTCTTGGAGTAGGCGGCAGCTGGTTTTGACAGCCACACAGCAGGATGGTATTTAACACATTATCAAAAGGGCAGCGCACTATTTTATCAAAAGGGCAGCGTACATACATACTGCAAATAGTGCACTTGCATGCTGAATTATTATGATACACACATGAGCAGATACGGTGCCCTCCTGTGGATTCTTACTGTGTGTGTGTGTGTGTGTGTGTGTGTGTGTGTGTGTAGAGCACATTTTCACACACCATCCACACAGACATGGCAGGCATGACAGGACATTCTGACCAAGGAAATCCCACACTTCGGCACACACAGATGTATTCAACACTCTTCTTCTTTGCCGCGTTTACAAGCGACAAGGAGGACAAGAGGAAAGACTTGACAGAGAAAAACACTTCCAGAGTCATATCCACCGTAATGACAGCTTTATTTATTGATGCTCTATTTATGTCTAATCTGCCATGATAGCGATCGTGTGTCTCGGCTGGTGAGAACCGAGGGGGCGGCTGACACGCTGCCTAGACGAAGAACATGTAGTGCTTCAGCCTGATGTACAAGAAAGACTGATGCTGCGTTCAGGTCCTCACTGGATTCATGGGATGGTGTGGAAGCTTCCAGGTTTGCAAAGTTAGAGGTAAAAAATCCAGTTCTTTTCATGTGCTTTGGAACTTGGAAGCAGATATGTTGTTGTCTTTAGTTTGTTAAGCTAATTAATAACTGCACTCCTGTCCCTCTCTCCTGCTGTGCGTTGTGTAATCTTAACTTACACTGCAAAAAATCTCCATCTTAACAAGTCGTTTAGTCTCATATTCAGTGTTAAGCTGCTTGTTTTTCTTCAGAAAGTCAAAAAATCTGACAGTAGGATGAGATAATCCCACTTGTTTCCAATGCTAATCAACTTGTTTCCAGAATCTTCTTGAATCAAGTGTCATTTTCTTGATCCTAGTGGGCCAATCTGCCTTATTCTGCCTTATTTCAAGATATTTATAGCTGTTCCCAGAAAAATTCCTGAAACAAGTGAAACTGTATTGGAAACAAGAGGGATTTTCTCATCCTATTGGCAGATTTCGGACTTTCTGAGGAAAAGCAAGCATTTTAACACTGAATATGGGACTAAATGACTTGTTAAGATGGAGATTTTTGGCAGTGTACTTCTCCTCTCCCATCTTCTGTTACCTCACCTAACCTCGCCTCCTCTCTCACCTCCCTGGCTTTATCGGAGTTTACTCTCCCTATACCTCCTATCTTCTCTCCCTTGCTCCTGTACCACCCCTGCCACCTTCGCTGTGATAAAAGGATGGAGGAATCTCAGGTTGATGGAGGGAAAGGCCTCCTTCATTACTCTCCCTTGCACACGCGCATATTCTCACACACACGACCTCGCCCTCTCTGGGTGGGTTGAGGTGTCGTGGAGGGAGGAGAGGCAGCAGAGTCACTTTATTCCCATGGCGGGAGGAGCAGCCAGAGAAAGAAGAGGATAAGTAGGGTCCGTGAGTCTTTCCCTTGCCTTTTTTCCCCCCTGTCAGTCTAGTTCAGTTAACTGGTAAAGTCCCTCTGGTCCAGCCTAAACTCAGCCTCACTAGTGGGCCGCTCTCTAGGAAATTGGCATGGATATAGGATTACATTTATTTCATCGCTCTCTATTATGTAGACACACAACCGTGACCCTGCACAGTCCAGATCCTATTAATGTGACAGTGCTCACATCTCAGGAGAGACCGCACAGCCCAGTGGGTTAAAGCCATCACGCCTCCTCTTTTACCAATTCTCTTCTCTTCTTTTCTCTTCTCTTCTCTACCTGTAGCCATCTGCCTTTTTCTTACACTTTTTTTCACGGCTCTTTTTCCAAGCCATTCCCTTCTCTCTCTCTCTCCGGTACAGTACTTTCTCTCAAACTTTATGCCCCTCTCTCCTCCTCGCCCTCTTCTCGTGGTTGCTACCCTTCGCGTCATGGCCTCATACTTCATTCTGTCTCTGCCTCTCATTAGGCGCTCTATCTCTCTTTTCCACTCATCTCTGTCGCCTTTCTATACCTTGCCTCACTTGACTTTCCCTCCACCTTTTTCTTTCTCCCCTTGCCTTTCTGACTCTCATTTTCGTTTTCTCCCCTCTCCCCTGCTCTTTCTCTATCTCGCCATTTCAGATTTTCTATTTTCTTGCTTCATTAAGTCAATGAACAGTGTGTAGAATCCACATTAACCCCCAGAGAGAGAGAGAGAGCTAAAGCCGGAGAGATTCTCCGAGGTTTTCGGTGGCCTGACAGCAACTGGGTAGAAGATGGGGGAGGTCATCTGTCTCCTGGGCTTTCTCTCTCTCTGCCTCCTTCCCTCCCCAGACAGCTAATTCAATATGTGGAGAACAGGACACAGCGCTGCTCCTTTGTCAACAAATTTCATTAAGCAACATTAGCAGCGCTATCAAAGAGGTGACAGGGAGGAAATGATGGATTTAAATTACAATGTGGAAAATGAAAGTGAGAGCAGGAAAAAGCCAAAGCAGTGTTTTGTGTGTGTGTATGTGTATGTGTGTGTGTGTGTGTGTGTGTGCGTTGCTATGCATGTGCACAATCTCATACTTGCCAGCTTGTCCCCAGCCACTTACACGTAGAATTTACATAACCCATTTGAGTTTTCATTATTTCTCTTGGAGGGATTTTGTAATTGGATTTTTTTTCCCAAAGAATTTCTTAGCCCTCACTTATCTGAGAGGAGAGTGATACTATTAAATTACCTTTTGAAGTAGTTACAGCTGGATATGGTGTGCACATTTTTTAGCCCTGATAGTAGAATCAACACCTTGTGTGAAAGAAAGCATATTGGCCTGACTGTTCTTAAAGTCAACTATTTGCTTCTGTAAATGAATCCAAGTGGAGGTCCCCCGCTGGAAAATATTTATTACATCACAATTATAAACTCATTTGTATTTTACTAAAATGCTTTAGTAAATATGGTAGTGTTAAGGTATAGTGCATTTGTATCTTTTGATGATTCAGACTGCTGCTGTCATTATTTAAATTTACCCAATGCATTTTGTGACCACTTGTGGCGCTATAGTGCGCATTAAGAAAACTATGTTCCAGTACTGTCATGTCAAAATATTCCTAAATAGGGCTGATAAATAAGACTAAATAAGGTTATTTTGGTGAGACATTTTGATTGTGAACTAAACCAAATCTGTTTACAAGGAAAAATAATAAGTTATGATATATGGTAACAAAATGAAAAAGAAATTTTCTTCATATTTTTCTTCATATTGAGATGGCTCACTCTAATGGCTTTTTAAAACTCTTCAGATTTATTTTGGTCACTGACTTAACAGCTTCTTTCACTGGCTAGTTATTGTAGTTTTATTTCAGTTTTATTCTTTTGTTGTGTTTCGTGATGCAGCCTGATTTGCTTAATATAATTATTGTATGTTTTATAAAGTATTATTATTATTAATCAGAATGATAATAATAATAATAATGATTTAACAGATAGTTATATTCCTCATCCTTTGGTAAATCTGATGGTTTCCTCTGCTCCTTCCCTTTAATTACTGGCTTGATGAAGCTGCTGTCACTGTTGAACTTGGCATAGATTAAAACTTGATCTTCAGGGATGTGAGTGCCTTTGAGCCTGTGCCATAGTAATGCTTTATGTCTAGCAGTGCCTCTGGTTAACACTTTCTTAGTGAAAACTGTGCCAGAGAGAAGCATCAGGAGTTGTCTGGCTACGCCAAGACTGAGCCTGAACAGCCTCAAGATGTTGTTATTCGTTTGTTTTTACTGACACATCTTGAGTCCAAATGTAAAACCTTGCAGAAAACTTGCTGTGAGGCAGAAAGCGCCTGCTGGTTAATATCAAGTTCTGATGCAAAAGCTCAGTTTCATCCTTAGAATGAACCTGGTACATGTCAGCCACAGACTACAACATCTCTGAGCCCACAAATTATCATCCGCATCATGGATGGCACTTTTTTTTTTGGAAACTAAGAGTGATAATTGGAGAAATTTTCGCTCCTATTACAAATGACACCTGGTGTGTCGATGTATTTTGTGTTATGACAGTGAGTTAATCAGTCAGTGATGAAAGAGGCTCTGTTCAGGCAGCAAACACGGCAGCACATTGACAAAACAAGGTGCTTTTGGCAACGCATGCTGACTTCACAGCTGTCTATGGTGCATCACAAAGAGATGAACACACACACACACACACACACACACACACACACAATCTGTCTGGATGGATGAAAGGAAAGAATGAAGGTCTTGATAGTGTCTTTTTATGTATTTATTGATAACATGCTCTGTTCACCAGTTTGGAGCTCCGGCAGATGCCTAAACACTGAGAAACAACTTCACACTCAGACACACACACACACACACACACACACACACACACACACACACACACACACACACAGTCACCTCAGCCTCGAACAATTTGGCCCCG
>OMKZ01000395.1:1690-23874 GCA_900302535.1 Neoniphon sammara
GGTGCTCTTTGGTTGGTCGGATGAGGCAGAA
Source organism: Neoniphon sammara (assembly GCA_900302535.1). Classification (NCBI taxonomy): domain Eukaryota; kingdom Metazoa; phylum Chordata; class Actinopteri; order Holocentriformes; family Holocentridae; genus Neoniphon; species Neoniphon sammara. The sequence goes on from OMKZ01000395.1 coordinate 1,722, forward strand.
TCAACATCTTCAGTTGTTGAATCTGCACCAGGAAATGACACACAACACAACATCAGGAAACCAGGCTGTGTGTGTGTGTGTGTGCGTGTGTGCGCGTGTGCGTGTGTGCGCCACAGGTGCTGACCCACCTGCGTGTCATCGAAGAGCGAATGAACCAGTCTCTGGGGCTTCTCTACAAGGTTCCCGGTGTGGCCGACGACATCCAGGACCAAGTCGGTGAGCGTTCACACTCACCGACACTCGACCTGCACTCAACTTTTCCTCAACATTTTAGAATTTTAGCTGATTCTCCTACCCAGAGCAGCTAGCAATGAGTTTAATCTGCAAATAAACTCCAATTTCTAGATGACCAAAATTAGAAAGAACTAGAAATCAAAATTCAGAGCTCAGACTGGGCCATAGAAACAGAATTGAGCAATAGAAGGACATAGAAATAGACACTTAACTCTTAACTTAAACATTAAAAAATACTTAAAAGTTGAATTATTTTCATAGAAATAAAAATTCTATTTCTGTGAGCTGGGCGATATGGTTGAAATCAATATCACTGTACTCCATAGGATTTTATTCAATATCGATATACAATATATCGATATTGCCCAATATGACTCATTTGAGCAAAACCATGTTACATAGCCAAACTAATGTTCATCCCTTTGAACTAAATGATAATGTTAGACATGATGTCATATTAAACAAAAGCTTGTTAATATCACTTTAAACAGCAGAATTGTGTATTACAATATCCCAAAATCACCATATCATCACCATATGATTTTACTGACGATAAATGATATATTAAATGTATATTGAATATTTAATTATTGCCCAGCCCTTTTCAAGGCTATAATGGCCTTGTAGTATTCCTTTAACCACAGAGTGATCATGTAAGAGCAAAGTGCTATAAAAAGATTGTACCTTAGATAATTTGCAGGTCAAGTTAATATAAAATGATGAGTCACTGAGACAGGTAACTGACTGTGCAAGTCCAGAGTTTGAGTTCAGGGAGTTCAGGCTGCGCTTTGACCCCTCTCAGTGTTTGAGAAGCATACAGGGAAATAAACTATTTCCTAATTACACCACGTGTAATGGGGGGATTGGATGCTCTGAATTCCAGCCCCTGAAATTCGCTATTTTGTGTTGATAAGGGTGTTGGAGCCATTTGGCCTAATTCTTCTGTTCTGAGTGAAATGAAACAGTTTGCTAGGATGATAAATCCCTTTCCCTCCCTCACTCCCCTCCATTTGCGAGGTTTCTGTGGGTTTTTGGGTTTATTGGAGTTGTGTGCGTCACACGGCCATCTGTGTCTCTGTCTCCGAGTCTGTCACATTCTGTACTGCCCGGCAAAACACACACACACACACACACGCACACACACACACACACGCACAAACACATTTACAGAAGAAATAGCAGCATTCAGATGTGGTTGTAAACCATGTTTAAAAATAAATGGGTTACAATTTTTCATTCTCCATTTTCCACAATATTAAAATATTTTATCTTAGAAGTAACTGAAAACAAATGGATGGATGAGTGATTACATTTTATAAAAGAATGAAGCTAACCGGGAACCTGCAAAAATCCCACTCTCTTTCTACCCCCTCCCATCGCTCTCCTCCCCTCCTCCTCATCCGTGGGTGCAGAGCTCCTGCAGAGGGAGCAGGCTGAGATGGCCCAGCAGCTGGCCAACCTGCAGACCGACGTGAGGGTGAGCTACGGCAACGACGCCCTGATGCCCGACCAGGAGCTGGGAGACGGCCAGGCCGGCAGCCTGGACCTGCTGCCCCAGGAGGAGTCACTGAGCCTGGGGGGAGTCGGCTTCATCCATCCCGAGAGCTTCAACCAGCCCAACACTCAGAACCAGGGTACACAGAACTGGATCCTTTATAGTACTAATGACATAGGCTAAGAACAGGAAGTGTGACCTTTAAGGGTTAAAGGTCATAAAGTAAAATTATAACCTAAATCCCACTAAGTGACGTACCATCTACTTTTGTGCCAGCAGAACTTTGAATGTGTTGTTTTGTTTTGTTTTTGTTTCACCTCTCATTCAGTGGCTTCCTTTGTCTTGGTAGGACTGTGTAGTACGTAGATCTGGACATTAATAGATCCTGTTGAGAAATCATTTGAAATAAGGAAGTAGTCAGTGTGTAACTGACCTTCAACCTGGTTTCAAAATCCAATCTAATACTTTACCAAATATACTGTGTTTACACATTTTTCTTGTAAAGGCAATGTCCTCTTGCATTAGAAAGCACCTGGGTTCATGGGAAATGTAGTCTCAATTTTGAAATAGAGTACAGACATCTCAGTGATGCTCCCATTTGTTTATGGTAATCATACCAAGGTGTCACAGTTAATTTGAACATGATATTTTGAGGTTTAGTTAGACAGGTGATTAGAAAGGTGATATCTTGAGGTTTTGTTAAATATAAATAAACAATACAATAAATCTCTTGACACCCTATCTCTCCCTCTCTCTCTCTTTCTCTAGTTGAGCCAGTGGACTCTCGTCCCAATCCAGAGAGAGGCCTTCCCACACGGCCAGGTGAGGGCTTTATACCTGTTGCTTTGTGTTTACATCCTAGCTCAAAGAACACTCCTAAATAATTCCGTGGTTTGTTTTAACCTACTTTGAATAGTAGCAAATAGCAGCACCCAGATGGGTGTCGTCCGCTAACCTCATCAGGATCCTTCAGATATCATCCAGTTGACTTTGTCAGCCTTCTGGCGTTCATTTTATTGCCCTGTGTGGCAGACCCCATCTGGTGCTAAAGGAGGCTACAGCCAACCTTGAAACGTCTTCACAAATGTTATTTCTTCCAGGCACCTTGTAGATGTTGTATCTGTGATGTTCAGTTGGCATAACACCCCCTCTGGTGGTCATAGTGAAGGTCCTCAGCAACTTGGGCAGCAGTAGTTGTGACAAGCTAATTGCGTTGTAAATATTGGACTTAGCTTTCTAAATAGAAATGAATAGACCTCAGTAATGTTTGTGCTCTTTTTTCACTGGAGACTAGTAGTTTTTCCACTGATGCATGTAATTGATTTAGTGCTTGTTGTGTCTAACATTAGTCATGGGTGGTAGTCACATGTTATCATTCTCATCGGTCACTTTGCTAAATTAGCCTGCTGGCTAATTAGCTAGCTAACAAAGCTAAAAACAGCCAATTACTAAGGTTAACTGAACTGACCCTTACAGCTCGTGGTGCTAATTAGAAAAGGGTTGCACCAACAAGGTTAAAGACAAGCTAGTTTCCTGTCAGTGTAAATTTATAAACAAATCTGCCTCATCAGGCTGTTTAATTTTACCTAACACTTTACTGAGCTGACATCCAGCTACAGTAGTATTTTTCAGCAGTATTTTTCAGGTATCTCTTTGTCTAGCCTGGTTGTTATATATTTAGGCACTATTTGCACACAGCTAACTCCACTTGACCTCCATGTTGAGGCCAGATGTGGCTGTTAGCAGATTTGTAATGCAACTTCAAAGCCTCAATATTATGTAAATGCACATATTTTGTTTTATGTGTTTGTCTGCATTTGTGCACTACATTTGTTACAAGCTGCTGTTACATGCTACATTCTGCTGTTTCTTCTTTAGTGTGAGTGAGCGACTTAGCAAGTGAGAGTGTGTGTGTTTGTATGAATATGGGTGAGTGTATGTCACCATCCATCCATAATGCATGCTACTTGTGCTTCCCTTGACAGTGACTGGAATGAAGATGGAAGCTATTCCTGAGCTGCGGATGGAGACAGAGGACAGACAGAGCACTGAATATGAAGTTCACCACCAGAAACTGGTGCGCATGCACAGACACACAGACACACACACAGCAGACAGACATGTGGACTCATTGCAAATGCATTGATTCATGCATCTATGTAAACTTAATAAATATGGAAAAATACACACAAGCATGCACACGCTTACATAGATGTATTTACTAAAACATACATGCTTGGCATCTCTCTCTCTCTCTCTCTCTCTCTCTCTCAACGCTATTAAACTCTTCTCAATCATGGTGCATGTGACACACACTCAAGGTCCACATCTCCACTTTGTCCTGCTAAACTCTCAAGGTTGTCACCATGGAGACGGGTGTCCATGGGGACGACAGCGATAATGTAATGTGTGTGTGTGTCACGCTTCTCAGCTCTTGGCTAAAATACACCATCCTCATATCAGAGTTACACTTGTGCGAGTGTATCTGCCTCTGACTGTGTTTGTCTGTGTTTTAATGGTCGGCCGCGGGTTAATGTTTTGAACCGCCGACAACACAAGGCTCCAACCCCATTCATCACTCACTCATTCTCTTCAGTATTGTAATACCGGCTCAAAAACCTCAATCCGCACTCAGTCAAATCCAAATCCGCCACACTTATTCCTCTCACCTAAAGGGTTTAATCCCCTTAATCCCTACATTTTTATTACATATCACATTTCTTGAATTCACACTGAGCAGCAAGTGTGTCAGCCTGTCTCCTTAACTTAATTCCTTAATTTTATGCTCGCCATAACCCCAATCAGCATTCTACAAGATTATTCTGCGTGTAGGCCCACCATCCTAAATTAATTTCCTAAGTGTAGCACTGCAATATTAGGCCCGAGCAGGTATGAAAGTTTCAGTATGGGAAAATTTCTTTTTTTACAGTTTGTCGTAATGGTCTAGGTCGCCCTTCTCCTTCTCTTTATTCCTGCTGGTGTTTGTACACAGTGAGAGTACTGTTTGATATCAGGGCTCATTTTTCTTCCTTCAGAAAAAGCCATTCACCTTCCCTTTGTATGAAAAGCAACTTCCACAGAGTTAGGTAATCCATCACCATAAATATGAAGTCTTATTTTCTTTTATCAATGTTGCTGTTATTTTGTTATTTCCTGGTGCCAGGGTTGAGTTGTTTTCATATCAGTGCACGCATTACGTTACTCGACTTACTGTCTATCAGATGACACCCGCAGGAAAAAAAAATCGAAGTCTCCACCAGAAAATAATCCCTCAGAAACACCTTGCCTTACAGACTTTATCGTCACACCCATGTCTTTTTATTTTGGACATTTTTGTTAGTCAGGGCAGCTGCAACTTTCTAGCCATGCTTGACACAACAGTACACATTAAAAAACAAGTCTAATTCCACATGGCATGCATTGCAAAATAATTAGAGTAAATAAAAACTAGACGTAGAGAGAAGACAATGGTTTCTAACTCTAAATGACACCGGTATTCTCCTGTGGTGACGTACAGTGTAAATAAAAGAAGGAGCAGCCACTATAGCTCAGTGGCTCCCTGGAGGGAAATGACTTTAGAAAAACATTTTGAAACACACTTAACTCTCAGCTCTTGGTGTGCTGAGCACTAAGAACGTCCTCATTAGTCAGCAGTGTCAGGAGCGCAAAACAACACACAACGTTCCCATGGTGGATATGAATGAAAGAAGCTAATTCTGTAAAGACAAGTCCCTTGTGTACACGGCCTGAAACAGGGCATTTTCACACTCATGACAGTAAAATAATTTGGGTATTGCGCCGCGATATGAGTGCTGCTCCTGATTGGTTGTAACTGGGTGACTGACAGCTCAACTGACCAGTGTCCATCCTCCATCTCCCCCAGGTCTTCTTCGCAGAGGACGTGGGCTCCAACAAGGGCGCCATCATCGGCCTCATGGTTGGAGGCGTCGTCATAGCAACCGTCATCGTCATCACCCTGGTGATGCTGAGGAAGAAGCAGTACACCTCCATCCATCATGGAGTCATCGAGGTGAGAAACAACAGACCGATGCGTGTGTGTGTGTGTGTGTGTGTGTGTGTGTGTGTGTGTCTGCACTCTGTGTGCAAGCTTTTATATATAGCAGTCAGTCTGGTGTGTGTGTGGGCGAGTGTGTTTGTGCAAACTCATGCTCGTATGAGTGTGTATGTGTTCCGTGTTTGTCAGTCTTGCGTGGGCACTTGCATTCATTTCGTGCACTGGTACAAGTGTGTGTTTATTGTGTGTGTGTACTAGTTTATCTATGGGTCCTTTAAAAAAAAGTCTAAAAATGTCTTAACATTTCTAAATTAAGGTTTAAAATTTATGAAAATTTGTTAATGCAATAATTATTAGAGGTCTTAGTTTTTCATCATGCAATGACACGCTTCTTTGAGCACAATATACAAAATTTTCTTCATTTTTCATTGTATCTGCTTTACTGAGCACAGTTGGGATTTATGTCCCTTAACAATTAATTTCCTTGTTGTGCTTTTTCTTATGGTTCCCATTCATCATTTCAGTACTTTCATCGGCTGTGCTCAATTAGAAATAGGCTTGTTGTGCCAGCTTTCCTCATTTATTTATTTGGTTGTTAAATTGCTCCAGCAAGCATTAAAAGGGCCTTGAATTCGGCTTTCTGAAACCTGCAGATTCATGTATATGTGTGTGTATTGTTTTCAGTGTGTGTGTGTGTAACCTCCACCACTTTCTCTGGTTCCCCTCCAGGTTGACGCTGCCGTCACCCCAGAGGAGCGCCACCTGTCCAAGATGCAGCAGAACGGTTACGAGAACCCAACCTACAAGTTCTTTGAGCAGATGCAGAACTGAGGAGAATGTCACATGTACACACAACCACACACACACATACACACACAAACACACATATACATACACACACACACACACACCACTCCTCCCGCATTTTGACAACCCCCCCATCCTCCCCCCTCCCTCCATCTCCTCTCCATCCTCCTCAACCAATCCCACTTCTCCAAAGGCAGTGTGGCTTACACCAATGAGTGACTGAAGTTTTCAGTCACAAGCATATGGAGAAAATCAAGCCAGGGTTTCTTTCACTCAGCCTGGGCGGACGCTGCGGCCAAGCCTGTTTGCCCCATGTTTGTTCAGTTTATTGAAACTGAAGAAAGGGGTTTTGTATAATTCTCTGTCAGGGCCTGCTGGAATATAGAAGGCAAAAACAAAAGGCGCCGCCCAGTGCATCGAAACAAACCCACCCACAGGGTAAACGTGTCTTCTCCACTCTGATCCAGGGTCAGTGCATATCGTCTGTTTTTTATTTTATTTTATTTTTTATTTTTTTTGGCTTGGGATGGTTTTAAGGTGTGCACTTGTGTTGGAGAATCTGACCGTGGATCAGCGCTGCAGGAGACGCCCTGTCCGTCTTGCACCTCCTTGGGCCTCATTTACAAAAAGAAAAAAAAAAAGGGTTGCAAGCACAATTTGTGCTTACCACCAAATCCAAGCGAAAGGTGCAATTAATCAAGAAGACGCCTTCATGTCAAAAATGAAGGGTTTATATCGATCTTTTCAAATGTTGCATCAAAAGCTAAAACTATTTTTCATCGGCCTTTGAGGTGTGGACGCTATAGACACAATTGTTTTGTTTTTATTTTATTCTTTGAGATAATTAAATAATGAAGTGCAAGATAAAGTCAAGGGAAAAAAGAGGGTTTGTTTTTTTTTTTTTTTTTAAATGAGGCCCAGTGCACCCCCACCATCTAACTCCCCCTTTCCCCCAATGCAGCACTACTGCACTCACTCTACAGTCTACACTGGAGTATAAAGTGAGCCTCCTCTCCCTCCTCCTCCTCCTCCTCCTCATCCTCATCCCTCCTCCCATCCTCTTTCTTTGTGCATTCTTACGACAGCTGGGCTGTGTTAAGTCACACGAGGCTCTTAAGGATATATGGAGACGCCGCTGATGATAATGACAATGTTGGTGATGATAATAATGATGAAGACGACAGTTAGTAATTATGTATTCTGAATGAGCTGTTTTTTATTTTAGTTTTCTCTATCGTTTCCAGTTTTGTTTTTCAAAAAAGAAGAAAAACAGCGAAAAAAAAAACAAGACAACCGATGTAAAGTCCTTTTTTTAAATTGCGTGTAATGTACTAAAGTTAATGCTGAAATCTTAGCTGTTCCTATGTAGTGCATGATGATGACAACAATGACAACAGGATTTGGAAAAAAAAAAAGAAAAAAAAAGAACAAGATCTTTACGCTGCTCCTGAGAGATCCTTTCTCACGTATAGATTGTCATTCTAGCAAGATTGTACATTTAGTATCTTCTCGTGATCACGTGACTTCAAATGATGATGATGAAAAATATATATGAATCTAGATGAATGGGCTCTGCTTTGATATCATGTTAATACACTTAAAGAGAGATCTGTGCTTTTGGAATTTCAAAGTGTGTCCCTCTTTATTTTATTTTATTTTATTTCTTTTTATTTGTTTCCATGCTACTATGTTCCTGAAGCTACAGGAGGGGGGCTGGCTTGATCCCTATTTGTATATTATTCTTCCTCCCGGAAATGTATTGTGTTGAAATCCTTATGCCAACTTTTGTGTAGAGGCTGTTGGAAATCACTCTTATTTAATTTTTGTTCACTTCTTTTTCTTTTCCATTCATGTAACTGTGTGTTTTTTAAAAAGGGGTCCATCATGAGATGGCCCATTTGAGGTTATGGGGCCGGGGGTGGGAAATTGGGACAAGTGGGAATCGGGTGGGTTAGGATCAACAGCTCTGTGCGTACGTGCTCGTCTGTTTTTTCAGTCTCGTTTCGTCCAGGTTTGACGTTTGCAGAAGTTCTCACCTTCTCAATTTTTGGTCCGTTTGCGACAAATAAAAAAACAAAAAACAAAGACACAAACGGGGTTTATTTTTACCGCCCCCTGCTCCTCCATCTCACCTTCTAATCACTGTAGCGTCTGCAGCTAGAACAGGTGGAGCGCTGGGAGGAGGAAGAGGAGGAGGAGGAGGAAGGAAAGGAGGGCGAGGTGGAGAGGAAATGACTTGCAGTTCCGGATGGATAGCCAGGCAGGCAGGCAGGCAGTCTGTATATAATGGATTTTCACTTCCCCACCTCCCTCTCCCCTCCTCTCCCTCCCCCTCGGGCATGCTGCTCACCTCTCTGCCATCAACGCACACAGACTCCTCAGAGGCAGAGCACTGTAGTCTGTATATAGATGATACTGTAGGCATTCACCATTGAGAAGGAGCGGGGAGGGGAAGAGGGGGGGCAGGGATCAAATATAACAGTGGTAATAAAAGTGGAAGAATCCCCCAACATCCACAAGGGCCTGAGTTCGGTTTATTAGCACTGTGTCAACGCTGCAAAGAAAGAAAAACAAAAAAAAAACATTGTGACCTCCCACCCTGTTTGAGTATCTGTTTGTGATAAGACCTTGTGAGTGAACACACACACACACACACACATTTGTTTTGGCGTGAAATATCTATTGAGGCTGCAGTGGGGTGGGTCCTGCGCCTTGCTTTTCAGAGGGTGCTCATTATAAGCCCAACAGAGGGCAGTAGAGTAGAAGAGGAAGCAGGATTTTCTTTCTATCTTCTTTCTGTGGCTTATGTTTTTTTTCTTCTTCTTCTTCTTCTTCTTCTTCTTCCACTGTGTAATATTGTGCAGGCCATTTGCATTGACTGGGAAAACGCTTTCTACACTGTATTCCATAATAAAGTTTTGAATGTACATACAGATGTCATGCCTTCTTAATGTGTGTTTTCAGGCTGCAGAAATGAAAAGGGTCAGCAACGTGATGCATTTTTGTTCATTGCACATGGAAAATGCCTACCTCTTTCAATTGGCACCTACGTAAGATAATCAGTGGCATATGATATTATAGACAGTGCATTTAAATCACTCTGAATTTGCTGGGTTGCTGTCTTTAAAAGGCTTTGCACTGTTTTACAAGGCTATGGCATACTGAATATATAATTAAACAAGCCCTTAATTCTTTATATGACTTAGTTTTCCCATTCAGCTTCAATAATCAGTGCTTACATCTGCACTTAACTCTCGTATCAAACAGCGTAGTAATTATGTGATGCTTTATTGATGCCTTCTGGGAGGTTTTGCTTACTCCCCTAGATCGGGATGTTAGAGCCAAGGATTCATTGTCTTGTTCAAAGACCCTTCAGTTTGGCAGATGCTTGCTGACACAGGAGACTGAAGCGGTAAATAATACATCAACCTCCAATCAGTGATAATAAGCAAAACAACCAAAAATCAATAATACTCTCACAAAAGCAGTATATTTTCCCCGCTTAACCTTTCAAAGCATGCACAGTGGCTACTGGGAGCAGCCAAATATTCATGGGTTGCCCCTAAACTCACCTTATCCCAGTGGTAATCTGTATATTTTTAGAAACTTCAAAGAGTGTCCTAAGGGAAGGGAAAAAAGTAAGTGATATAAAATCTGTAGTAACTATTTGAATTTGGGTCCACGTGGCTTATTTTAATGCTCTGCAAAACTGGGTTACCAGTTGGTTCAGGTTTGCTTTAGTGTAATTCCTGTGATTGTTTATTGTAACTGCTGACGAATTATTACCAAAAAATAATGTTGGCCGGATTTATGCATGTGACATCCACGCACGAGGACCTGAACAATGAGATCAGTGATTATGAGGAAGATGAGGGCAGTAATACCAAACATGATGCATTACATCAGCAATGCCACATATTAAAAGCCTCACACAAGGACTTTAGCTTTATGTATCACAGCTGCATGCCATGAAAAGTGTGAGTGTGAGTTTTGCATAGAGTTCATCTCTCCAAATCTGTTGCACCAAGGGAACTAAGTGAAAACTGGTGACAAAAGTGGAACAAATGGAAGTCTATGCAGTAATGTTTTTTTTGTTGTTGTTTGTTTTGTTTTGTTTTGTCGAAGCAGTCTTGAGAAAAATGACATTTGCTCCATTGGAAAATTAAATGCAAGTAGAAATTTATCAGTATTTCACATTGGCCCTTTTGGTAACCGGGAGGTCTCAGCAAACAGAGAAAAGTTAATTAAAATCTGTCTTTTTCACAGTTTTCTAAAGTATAGCCTAAACTGAAAAAATACCTTTTCATATTTAACACATATGCACTTAGTGACCATTGACAAAATCAGCTGCCAATCCACATCTATACAGTTTATTTCTCTTGGTTAGATGATTGTGTAAGATTCCAGATATTTTCCAGAATAGGTGGGTTTCATGTGGCACTCTATTAGATTAGATGAAAATTTAATGATTCCCATGGGGATCATGCAAAGTAGCAGCAGAAAATAATACAATCAGAGCAAAGATATAAAGGAACCAAGCAAATGAAGTGGTGTCAAACGTAAACCAACCATTACAACACCAGACCATATTAACTAGAGATATATGCATGTAAAGTATAAAAATATTAATTACAGTATTAATGAAAAATGAATTAAAACATGCTATCATATAACTGACAACAGTTTGGTACCACTTGCTAATATATGTGCTATAAATTTAGATAATAAAGCCGTTTAAAAGAAGGGCAAAGACTGAATAAAAAAAGATTTGAGTTACAAGATACAGGTTAATGTCAGAGCTGCGCAGCGCTGCGCAAAGGAGGCAACGCTTTGATGTCCGCGAACACCCGTCAGTCCAATACCACATTCCCACAATCCACCGCGGCCCTTCACATTTGGATCTGCGCCGTAAGTGTCAAATCCAAGGTGAGTAGCACGATTTAAAACAAATGCGATAAAACATTTGACTTTGGGATAGCTTTTATTGACGTAGATGCTAAGATAGCGTGCATTCAAATAGTTTATGTGAAATGACCCTATCGCCGGGCAGCAAATGACAGAAGATAGTTTTAGGGCGCAATCAGGTCAGCTTATGTTAGCCTAGCTTGTTAACGTTAGCGGCTGTTAAGTCGGGTCGGGCGAGCAAAGCTAATAAATAGCTAGCAGTTAGCTTCGGGCTTAAAGTTGCCTAAATCAAGTGGTGACCTTGAGTAATGTTAACGCCTTTGCGTTTGGCTTCAGCTTCTGACTGGGGTGGCACTGAGGCCGTTAAAATGTTGCTGCATGTTAGTGGTTATATATTAAAAGCTTTTGACGGCGCTGAAGCTAAAGTTTGCTAAACTGCTGAAGCAAACCTAGATTCATGCACGTCACGTAAACCAGCTGTGTAGATAGTTTACGTTGAGTTTCAGAGCAGGATACGACTAAAATGTTCATACACCAACGTAAATGATAAAGTACTGTAACCATTATCTACACTTTAATATCAGGCTAGGCACTTCCTTAAACGCAAACCTTTAATTGAAAAGTAACCCAGGTTTGTCTCCTGTCTCTGGTGTGGCAGCATGGCACTGCACCGGTTATTCCAGCTGTCCTCCCTCCTGCGCTCCGCCGTGACCGTCACACTGCGCAGGAATATCGGCATTTCTGCTGTCCTCTTCAACCGGGCCAAGGACCTCGACCCCGTCCAGAAACTCTTCCTGGACAAGATCCGCGACTACAACACCAAGAGCAAGTCAGTAGCCACCACCATAACATACAACCAGTCTGATAATCGCAGTAACGATGTAACATAATGATGTCAATTGTGGAATAACTCCAGCGGTTTAAATGCAGTTGCACCCCAGTGTTGGAGGTCATATGAACTCCAGAAAACAATCACCTTTTTCTCAGTGTGACTTTCTTCCAAGTTACCCAAGGCCTGAGAGTTTGATAGATCTTTATGCTAACTATTTAGTTTAAAAACTCACTCCAGTCAGGATGATTACCGGATGCTTTGTTATAAGTTTATCAAAACTGAGACTGTCAGCTTCCTCTACATAAATACTACCTGTAACCACTAGTGGGGGAAGTATTGAACCCAGTCTGAACTGGTGACTTTGCCCTACTCCGTATGTCTACTCTGTCCAGGGACAACCTTCAGATATTCGTCTCAGATTACCATGTATGATCAATAGTGTGTCAGAGGTCAAGTTTAGTTGAACACCAACAAAAAAGTTCACTTCAGAGCACCTGTTCAGATCAGACTACTCTGTCACCAGGAAAAAAAATAGGAACACTTAAATATGACCTTGAGAATGAATACGGATAGTTAACCGATAAATATGAGCAGAGTTTGAAGTCTTGAAGTGTTGGATAAAACATCCGCTCTGGTAAATCTACTTTTTTTCCACTGTTAGAGTTAGCTGGGGTTTGATGAAGTGGGGTTCTATGAAGCACTTATCCATAGTCCATGTCTTACCTGCAGTAGATGCCAGTTGGCGCGCCCCCAGTTTGGAGAAGCAGGCAGAAGAACCTGTACAGAAACTAAGCAATGTACTGCTGTGGAGGGGGGCAGCAACAAAATTTTTGAGCCACCTATAAAAATGAATATCATATATGCTATATTTAGAATACTTTCACTTCTTTACATTGCCATCAGACAGCCTTTTCCTTTGGCACTGTATTTTCTCAACTGTAATACAGTGCGCAGTGCAGATATGCTCATGTAGAAATATGAAAGTTCTACAGTTGAGAAAATGTAGTGCCAAAGGAAACGGCTGTCTGATGGCAACGTCAAGCAGTGAAAATATTCTAAATATAGCATAAACTTACTTCAACAAACTCCAACTAACTGTTTAATATAAGTACTTCTGCCGCCATACTGGTCTATTCCATCCCCGTCTTTCTGTGTCATACTCCAATGGCATCTCCTTTGCTCTCTCTCATCACCACCATGAGCCTGGCCTCTCTCACGTTATGCGATGCTGTGTATCTCTTCCCAGGACTTCAGGTGGTATTGTGGAGGCCGGCCCTGCCTACCAGAAGAACCTGTCTGAAGAGATGGCCAAACTGCAGAGGCTATACGGCGGAGGAGACCTCACCAAGTTCCCCGACTTCAAATTCCCAGGTCAGTTTTATAAAGTGACTCAGGGGCGACTGAGGTTATGCATCTTCCTTAAGTGTTACTGTTTCCTCCTGTTTGTGTCTTTTTGGCATTTCTTGCAATTAAAACTGTGGGAAAATAAATAATTATGACTTATTTCTTGCAGTAGAAACCCTTGAGGCAGTCATGAGAAACAGGCAGAAGCAAAGAGATTTTTGAAACTTTTATTTTTTTATTGAAAATGAAATCTAAAAACTGCTGGAAGTGTAACATGTTCTTGTAATCTTATTTTTTCATCCTATGAGCCAAGAGTCTAACATTACCATGGTTTACAAGTAGATTAGTATACAGATAATCAATTTCATGATTATGGCACTCCCAGCTGATGGATCCAGATGGCCAAAACAAAACTGTGCACATTTAAATGAACAATTTACAAAAATTATGCAGTTTCATCAGAACAAAAAAGTTGAAATCCGCTACAACTGAATGTGCTTGTAAAGCCATGCCCCCTTTTTTTTAATGAAGTGAGTTTTTACTGATTCTTTGCTTTCATCTGATTTCACACATACCCTTTATAAATATTTATTTCTTTGGCATTGGAGCAATGTTCTGTGTTTGTTGGGGCTCTGTGGTGTCTATAAATAGTGTGGAAGTGGCGAGACAGGCCAAAACAAGATGATTTTCTTGTTCTGTTTGAAATCGATCAATGAGCTGGCTATGTCTGAGCTTCACAGTGTTTTTTAATGAAGCTCTTACCAGCTAGTTGCTATAAATTGCTCCAGTGTTTGTCTGGATTTCAACTCTGTCATTGCACTTTGTAACTTTAAGAAAAGTGCTGTGCCAGTGTAGTTATTATTATTGTGCTCAGAGTTAATTTATTTCCAAATCTCTTGCCCTCTGTAGTCTGTGTTAATTCTACCCTCACAGGAACTGTCACTTACGTTTCTCTTCTCTCTTTTTCTTTCTTTCTTTCAGACCCCAAGCTGGATGAAGTGGCTAAGTGAATACTATCTATGTTGTCTCTCCAACCCTGTCACCAATATGTTGTATTTAATAAAAATGATACTGGATTTAACTGTTGCACACTATTTGTTAGTTAAGATGCTACCCTGATTTGTGACTATACAGTTTAGCAACAAAATCCAGTCCAATGTAACATAACTTGCTGGAAACAGACAAGACAAGCTGTAATTGTTTAATGGGAGTTGTATTTCCTCTTTAATTCAATCTGGTGTTCTCAGTTTGAACATTTAAGGTAAATTGTAAGAAACCAAGTTAAGAGAAGCATGACGAGGCTCAATGCAATTGAATGAACAGAAGCTGTTTTTCAGTCAGAGCACAAGAGCAAATACTTGCATCCCTTGATTAAATGTATTGAGTCCATTGTGACAACTGAAGGTAGTCTCTCTCTGTCTCAATTAGAGGACTCGGTATCAGAATGAAACTGGTTCCACGTGTAGCCCACTTCGTGGGCTACACATGGAACTGTTCGCGTCCACGTGTAGCCCACTTCGTGGGCTACCCGTGTACACAGGGGGCTACGTGTGGAGCTGTCACACAGGGGGCTGCGTGTCGCCCGGGTTACAGGCTCCTGTGGGACCTGTGGACTCCACGGGCTACACCAGTCTAGTTTCACTTGGGACTCGAACACGGGTAGCCCACAGGAGAGTCTCGTGTTTTAGGCCGACACCCATCCGCCCGCCACCTCCTCTTATAGTGGATTTTTCATATGTTGTATTCGATCAAGCGATGGCTCGTGGGCCACATTAGTCCCGCGTGGACGATCAAATCAGTGATATGACAAATTTCGGAGAGTGAGACGCGATAGCCGGTTGGCTGGGTCGACAAAACACAGGACTTAGACACGGGAGATCCGTGTTCGAGTCCCGAGAGGAATGCGACCGGTTTTTGTGTGTGGCAAACCCACTCGAAAGATGGTTAAGAAAGACTGATGGCTTCATGTTGTTTTATTGATGCTTTTCATTGTTTAACACTGTAATGGAAAATCACAGAAGATCCCCTTTCATACAAAACATTCATTGTGTGTTTCATATGTACAGATGCCCTTTGAGTGTCTTATCATGGTTCATACTGTTTTCTTAGAGCATCACTGTAGATTGTTGGGGACTCACAGTAGCCCTGGCAAAGGCGGGTGAAAGTCCAGGTTTTTTTTTTTCAAAACAGTATGAACCATGATAAGACACTCAAAGGGCATCTGTACATATGAAACACACAAGGAATATTTTGTATGAAAGGGCATCTTCTGTGATTTTCCATTACAACACAAAACCAACGTAAGAGCTGGTGCCATTACACAAACAAAATATTAGTGAGCTATCCATCCATATATTCTCAATATGTAGTAACATTAACGTTACTTCACTAAAAACAGTTAGTTAGCGAACTCCCCATTATGTCCATAGTTCCTAGAGAAGTTAACTTTATGCACAATACAATTTATTACAGTTGTTTGCTTTACCTCGTACCTCTTCTCCAGGTGCTTCAATACTTTTGGCATTACACTTGTAGCGAACACGTTACTCCTTTAGCAACCATAATACGCCGCCAATTTTCCACAACGGTCACTGAATGCAACAGAACATATTTAAAAATTAAAGCACTTCCGCCCGCATAGGGAACCAATAAAGGCACGAAAACAAACGCAATAACAGCCATAAAATTGCTATATATGTACATAAAACGACATAGACATTGCAATATCTCAGATTATTTGTGGTCATTTACAGGGTGTTTAAGGTTTCGTTTTCGGTTTCATTTTGTTCGTTTATTTTCCTAAACCAAGTTTTGGTGCCAAAAAGTAACCAAACGACGAACGGTCGTATGGGTTGGAGGATGTGTTGCCAAGACAGACAGGTGCTGTGAGGTGGGAGAGTAAGTTAGTGGTTAGTGGTTCAGAAGAACTTTCTCATCATGTGGGCCTCAATATAAGCAATGCTTTCACCATCTTATTTACAGACACACTCAAAGTGTAGAATCAGAGGTTGAATACTGCCTCACCCATCTCGAGTTTGAACACAATGCTGGCCTAACTACAAACTGTCCTAAAGCCTTCATCTGCCAGTTCTCCCTGGTTAAATGTCTGTATGAGCAGGAAATGTATACTCAAGAAATTTTGAGTACCATAAGATTGTGGACCTCTGAAAGGGTTAAAATGACATCCAGAAGAATGACTGAAAAGCTGTCATCAAGGACTGGTGAAGTCAATGACAAGTAGTCAGAGATCAACAGACTGAGGAATAAACTTTTCCAGAAGCCCTCTGAACCTACTGAGAAAATTACTGAGATCCCACCCTTGATAGTAGCAATAATCTACAGGAAGGACTAAAAAACTCTCAGAAAACAAGGCTATGCATTTTTTACTTTGTAGGCTCAAGAGTTCGAGGCCCACTGCCCATTTTTTGAGTACTTTTTGAAAGCCGCGATCCTATGAAAAGCTCTGAGAAAAAGTTCTCTGAGGCAGAATGAACCAGTGGCTCAATCAGCTGGGTAAATTCTGAGGTTCTGGTTTCAAGGGTAAAGTCCAGTTTCTAATCTCACCAGGAACAGTAAAAACTGAACTGTTCTGGGAAGAAACTCTCTGATCTCATCTGACTTAGTGGCCACTGAGGAAAACTTGTTGAGCAGCTTGTTTCTTAGAGGTGTTCAATCTTTACTTGGGATTTTGACTTTTGGAACACAGCTGACCTGTAAAACACTGAAGCAGGGTGACTCTGTGGCTCAAAGAACTTTATAAGTGTTGGAAAACTGAGGTTCTAGCTTAGGCCTTGTTTTAGTTTGTCAGGATTTTCTAAAAGCCAACAAGCTTAAACACGACAATGACCTGTCCAGCTTACTGAGGTTTTTAAAGTAAACAAGTGCTTAAACAACCTGTGTTTGAACAGCAACCTAGTCTGCTGGATCACACAAAGAAGTTTACCTCACTGAGCTACACGTTACCTCCTCCTGTCTTGTTTTCAGGGCCAGACTGGCCATCTGGAGGACTGTCTGATGGTGAGAGCAGCAACACTGACACAAAATAGTCCCACGCTGTTGGTTTGCTATCTGCGGAGGCAAGCAGCATAAGACACATCATCATTATCATTAACAATCATGGCCAATTATGGTCTTTTAGCCTAGCTAAACATTGTTGCAAATCCACTATTTGTCCCCAATGCTAGTCTCTTTTGTTTGACATTGTTCATCTGTAAATGTAAAGCTATCAGGCTGCAGATGGGACTTTTATGTCTTCAACTTTAATTTTATTGGTTGAGTTGAACCTCAGTGGATGAAGCCAAGGAACCTGCTGCTTTCAATGTGTAAGTTAGGTAATTGTCAACCTTGAACGCCCGAGAAGGAACTCAAAATATTAATCAACAAATGTAAATGACAACTTGCTTGCTTGCTTACTCACACATTGTCCTTAATCATTCTTCACTGTGGGGATACAGGAGAGCTCAGGAGGTGTCTTACCCTAGTTTGTTACCAATGCTGTGATGATCACAATTAAGAAATGATGTATGCACAACAATGCTCAGATTTTTTTTAATAGAAAACCTTTTATTACTGATACATCATTCAAATAAAACTCTCAACAATCCATTCACACACTGTCTAAAAACAGACACTCCATTTGATAAACATTGATAAACAGTGGCACAAAAATATAAAGACAGAAAAAGTAAGGCAAATTCTTTACAAAAAACAGTGATCCATAGATAAATATGACAGACAAATTAAAAAGGCACAAGGTATATAAAAAGACCATGCAGGCACATTAGGGCGGAATGGGATTGGTCTCAATTGGCTAGAGTGGCTTCCTTTTCTCCTGGACTGGATTTCCCTAATTGCATGTTGGTGCCAAGATCATGGCCTTAAGATCTTCGTGGCGATGTGGTCGTGGGAAACCAAGCCCCAAACTAATAGAGGACAAAACATCGGCAGATGGCTGATACTGAGGTAAACGGCATTTTGTTTGTGAGTAGATTTGAAAACCACTATGCAACTGAGATGCTTTTCCCTATGGCTTTAAGTTAATAACACTCATGGAGAATGACTGTTCCCTTGTGACGCTCACATACGATAATCAAAGGTTTATGCGTAAAATTCTCCTAGATGAAACAGCCAGTCTTTGGTAAAATAACACATAGGTAGTTAATACATTTGGCCTGCAGAGGGAAGGAAACAAGCAAGTGTGTAGAAACGTCTGTCCCAGCGATGGGCAACCGCGTGCCATGGAGGGCCGAGGCGCTACAGAGTTTCATTCCAACTGCAAACTGCACCAGGTGATTTCAGGAACACGTTTCTCCTCTCTGGTTGAAGGTGTCAGTGAGTTAATCGTAAGTCTTAAGTTGGAATGAAAATCTGCAGACTCTCGATCCCCCATGGCACATGGCTGCCCACCCCTGCTCTAATCCCTGGATCATCCAGAAAAGATCAAGAGGAATTTCAACATCTCACCACCAGAGGGGGGCAGAGTGCCATGTAACTGTACTTAATCCCATATGAACAGAACACGTCAATGGCAGGAGCTACCCACACCACAAAGCAAGAGGATAAGAAGCCTTGCAGAATTGTTTGTCGCAACCCATCCAAAGGAACGGTAGAAAGAGAAAAAAAAGACTGAAATTAGTGATGCATCTGCACTGGGCGATGAAGAGCTCCTTATGAGTCCAGAAAAAAGAAAAATCCAGTGTTGGCACCTTATCACAAGGGTGATATATTTTCAGGAAGGCCAGCTTCTCAGAGCATGAAAGACTGGGTGTGTTTAAAATCCTGGGGCTGAGGGAGAGAGACAGAGAAAGACAATTAAATATTTGCACTGAACTGTTTTCCAGTCTGAAATATATATCACTGTTTGTCATCTTCCAACTGTTTAAACTCTCCCAGAATTATGGCTCTTAATAATGGCTTGGGGGGACGATGTTATGATTTCAATCAGAAACGCAGTGACATTCATTAAGTAATGTGTGAGCTGCTCATGCTTAAGTCAGCGTTTTGCTCATGTCACCACTCACTGCCCATCAACGAACATGAGAGAGAGACAGAGGAAAGGATGGGGGATACAGACAGAGAGAGAGAGAGGATAAAGAAAAAAACACTTACTTCTTGGGGCGGAGGGATGTAGTTGACATTGGACCTGAAAGACAAAGACATCATAAGCGCATCGGACAGTTTGACACCAGCACAAAGAAGAGAAGAAACACGAGGCGGACAGCTGTATCCTGAGTCATATCTTGCCCTGTATAAATAATGCACATCATACATGGCAACCCTCCCATTGGGTAAAGAGGAAAGCCTGCTTCTCTGAACCCTGAATGACTGAGCGGAACAGAATTAAGCTAGAGAGTGATGCATGAGGAAATTGTGGTTCAGTGTCTGAGACGGGACATTTGATAAACCCAATGGTCCCAGTCCCAAGTCAGGACAAATGCACAAATGCATCCACTCACTCGCCCACCCACACACAGTCCTCTCATGGCAGTCACTATCTAACTCCCCCATCGCTTGCCTGTCTGTTTGCACTTCATCTGTCTGCCAGCCTATCTAAGCGTCACACTCACGTGTCCTCAGTTCTGTGCAGGGTTTGGCTGCTGATGTGGGCTGCCCCATGACACTGGGAGATCCAAAATGACCTGTAGGGGTCGATGGTCAGTTTTGTTGGCTTTAAAAGGTCATAATTCAACAAAGGGGTCAATTAGGATTCACACTGCACACCATGCCTTTTTAAATGGGGGTTACTAATGACCATGCAGCCAATTGTGATGCAGGAAAATTGTGGCCGGACCCACTCAAAATATTGGGATGAGCGCGTCAAGTGGTGAGCCAATCACATGCAGCAATCCAAACCTCCAAATATATTAATTCTCAGTGCAAAGTGACTGTTTTCTCTTGTACAAGAGACCTTTGTAACCAGAGGGTCTCTCTCAGGTTTGATACCAGCAACTTCCTGTGCCCTTGAGCAAGACACAGTACCCCCACCTGCTCGCTCACTGGAAGTCACCTTGGATAATTGTTCTCATGTGCCTCTGTAGGTATTTGTTTTGGTTATGGAGAAAGCATATTCATACACCACACATCTTACGCCTGGTGTTCCCCAAGGTTCGATTTTAGGTCCCTTATTGTTCTCTATCTTACGTTCTTTTATGTTACATCATTTGAAAACACTGTATCGCTCCATATCTGTGCAGATGACACGCTGCTCTACGTTCTAGGGCTGTAAGTAATGATTACCTTCACTGTCGATTAACCTATCTATTTTTTCAATTAATTTTTTTTGGTCTACATAGTGTCAAAAATAATAACAAATGCTTATCGGAAGTTAACAGAGCCCATAGCAGTGTCTCAAAATTGCTTCTTAGTCTGACCAGCAGACACACAAAAAAAATAAAAATAAATGAATAAAACTAAAAAAATAATAATAATAAAATATGATGTGAATGGAGAAAAATACACAATCTTATCATTTTAGTGATCTCCACAAAGGTGGAATTGGCAGTTATTGGCAGTTATTTTAATGGCAGTCAAGTAAAAATACAGATAGATAAATTTTTTGTCAATCAACTAATTTGATTAATCAAATAATCATTTCAATTTATTCCCAATAAAGTGTGTTTGTTTAAATCACGTTTAAAAGCACATTTATAAACTTTTGCGTAGTTTTTGTTTAGATTGATCGGCATCATTTTTTTCGTTGACTGTTATTTTATTATTTGAAGCGCTTTGTGTTTTTTAAGGGTTTGTGCTAAAATGAAATGAAAAAAAATCCAGAAAGGGTGACTAAAATTAAAAATGTAAACACACCTCAAAGAGGGATCAGAGTGCTGAGACAGTTTGGTATGATGCTCCTGGTTCAGTGTTTCGCTCAAGGACACTTCAACAAGAATTCAGTGGTTGTTGCTGGGATCCTTAGTGTCAGTGACCACTAGCCCAACCTGCTGCACTTTTGAGCACATTGTCTGTCTCTTCCCTGATTGCAACATCTAAGGAAAAGCTAAAACTGAACCCTGGTCAGTCTTTAGACCAATAACAACCATACTCAGGCCCCCCTGGTCATTTCATTCACTCTCCTCTATAAGGCTGAGCTACATCCTAGATCTGCCTTTCTACTCTATTAACTTGTGCCTACTATTGGTGCATCAGAAATCATGTCGCATTGTCTCCGAGTCTTTCTGAAGAAGCCTGTTCTATAAATAGGAAGTTGACACTGACAGCTCCAGTTAGCTCAGTGGGATAAGCGTCAGACTTTAACCTAGACAAAGAGCTTTTGCATCCGCTTGAAGGAGAGTTCTACAATGACTCTGCATCTGATGCAGCGCAATAATAAGCCAATAATCTAATAACTTTAAGTCAGTTAGGCAAGTGACATGAGGACGCACATTTTTCTTTCTGCGTTTTCTGGCTTTAATAGCTGGTCTGGCATGAAAGCATCATAACGCCCACTCTGGTGTTTTTGAAGAACAGGCCCAGTTATATTAGGAGCTGTCTGAAAATGCAATGTACACCAGTCCACTCCACC
>OMKZ01000398.1:2138-12580 GCA_900302535.1 Neoniphon sammara
GAAGAGGTGGAAGGAGGAATGGAAAGTGAGGAGGGAGAGAAAAAGAGGGACAGGGGAGTGCTTGTGTGCGTGCATGTGGGCATGTAGGTATGCTTGTGTGTGTGTGTGTGTGTGTGTGTGTGTGTGCATGCATTCATCTGGTAATGATTTTGTTTGTACTAAGCTACAAGACAATTTCCTGTGGTTGCAATGTGGTTACAATGGTGATGTGGTTAGTAGCGCCACCCGCTGCTGTGTACTTTCCAGTGTTTTCCTTGATACCACTGAACTGCTGCCTCTAGAGTCGGTTTAAAGGGGAGCAGTAAGAGTTGACCTGTGACCTTGCATTGCTTTGGCAAAGATCAAGCACTGAGTTTTCCTCCTGTGTAATACCTGAGAGCTGCCACATAGTCTGTACACGATGCAATGACTGTTTCTGTGTGTGCATCTGTCTAAGTCTGTGTATTTGTGTGTATCTGGGTCCCCCTGGTCCCTCTACGCCGCTCACATTCAGCTCCTTCAGCTGCTGTTCCATTCTCTCCTACTCCTCTTTGGCCGCCCGTTTGCCCTGCATGTCTTGGCCTCAATGTCAGAGTGAAAACCGCCTCTCCTCCTTCTCCAGCTTCCCCTTACTGTCCCTGGAGATCTCACTCTGACGAACCTAGAGCTCCTGCAAGACCTGGCTTTGGAAACCCCAAACAGCAAAAAGCTGACAGCGTGCCCAGAGTCTTTGTAGCTGTTAGGCCCTCAATTCTGGAGCTATGATGGCCAACAGGACTGAATCCTAATGGGGCTTTCTTCCTTTCTCTCTGCAGTCTCCAAAGTGAAGCACTTCTGCCAATGTTCAGCAGTTATTCATATAAAAGGTAGCATTTCCCTTATTGATTTCCACCATTTGTTTGGCAAAAAAACAAAAACCAAATCTACTATCTACATCTTTTACAGGTGGTAAAAGCATATTGAAATATAGTGGCGTCTTATGTGCAAAAACATTTTCTAATGCTCTTCATGTCTTATCTGGCACACAGCTGTCCAAGCAGGGTTATGCTATCAGTGTCATAATTAAAAGGCTTATGAGAGACTATGTGCATACCTGAATTCAGAGCCTTGGATCATAGCAACTCCTTAAACCTCTGCCAGAATTTGGGAAAGATTTAATATAGTTCAATTAGTAATCCATTTACCATCTATGAAAATGTTTCATGTATTTACCAGGCAAATATTTTCCAAGAATCTCCCACTGGGTTGGTGATGGCCAGTTTCCCACCAGTGTCAGCAGTTCATCCCTGTCCTTAGTTAGCTCCTCACTCAGCTTTGATCATCTAAACTGAAAAATACATCACGGTTGATCCCATTACTCATCTACAGTAATTGCATAAGAGCAATTTGATTAAATATGGCTTTAAGTGTTGCAGCTATCTTTGTAGAGAGCACCTCCCACTTAAGGGCAGAAGATACAGTGACTCACCTGTGCTCTTGGTCCATGGACCAGCTGTCTCTTCATGCAGCCAATCTTGTTAGGTCTCTGATTGTGAATGGTCTTATTATCCTTTGCTTCCTTACTGCTGGCTGCGCTCACAAAATGGCAGGGGAGATCAAAAGGTAGGCACACTGAATGAAAACTAAGGAGCCTGTAAGGGAACATGTTGACCAAAAAATCACCTAAACAGCACCTAAAGGCCATATCTCTATAACAAATGGCATTAATATGCCATCACTTTGTATTTCTAGCCCTTTATTGTAAGCCTTTCATGGAAAGACATATCAGTCCTTTCTTCTTACTTAGTACATTAGGCCATACCAAAGCCATACACCAGATATGCAGCACCATATTGTAGCCACTCATGTTATAGCAATATGCCTCCCTCAGAGACATAATTATTGTCTGATCTTCCTGGGACAGCTTCAGGGCAGTTGCAGCTTTGGTGGAGTTGGACACAGTCTCTGCCTTCAGCTCCTGGCATTCGGACAGTAGCCTCTTCTCGCTCTTCTGGGACTTCTTCATTACGTGGATGAACTTTTTATATTCCACATTGACTTGTTCATGCTCATGTCCCCAACCAGCTCAATGAGGATCACTTTGAATTCTTTCTCCAAGGTTTCAAAAGTCTCCTCTTCTGCTTTCTGCCCTGGTTCCTGGAAATTGAGAAATGGAGTCACAAACTGTCACTGAAAATGTTCCAAAGCTGAGTGTGAGAAGCATATCTAAATCATGGGCTGCCAGATTTGATTCCCATCCAGATGGGATGTGATTTTCTATTAAAATGTCTGAAATTATTTACACCTCAAATTATTGTGCTCCTATCCTTGGTTTGTGGGTGGCCTAACCAGTTGCTTAACAAACTCTATACAGACAAATGACATGCGATAGCCTACACATGCATCCCTTCAAGGTCACCGGTTAACACTTAAAGTAGGCTAATGTTTAACTTACTCTTACATTTTTGCTCCTTGTTTGACTCTGTGGTCTGATGTTAACACAGCAGACAAGGGAGTAAGTCAGCAGTTAGTTTCCATGTCTGAGATCAATGCTTAGTGCGCTCACAGCATGGGCCTCCCCTCCTCTCCCTTCAGCTGCCATCAGTGAGGCACCTGGGAGGGGGGAGAGGGTGGAGTCTCTCTCTCTCACTGTTCAAGTGAAAATCACCTCATAAACCTCATGTGCGCGGTGCCCTCCTCACGCTCCTTAAACACAAGCATAAGGAATGGTATCTCAGCTGCTGATAATAACTACAGCTGCATGTGCAATAACAATTTTCAAGTTCAATTCAAGTCCAGTGTATTCAATTTAATATTTCATTTGCAGCTTTGTGTGTGCAATTTAAAAATGTGTGTGTAATATTTTTCTTAATATTGTAGTTTTTTGGAGTAATTACTATAATTGTAAATGAACTATTTAATTATTCAAGTATAATTATAAATTATAATTAAATATGGTGTTAAATATAATGAAATATATATCAAAATCATACCAGGTTGGTATTTGGTTGGTATTTATTGGAATGTGTTCTGAGGGAAGCATTGCATCTAACCCTAACACTAACCCTTACGGTAGCCTTAACCCTATACCATACAATGCTGCCCCCGAAGACGTTCCAATAAATATAATACCGATCTCCAAAATCATATGGATCCCGATTTCGCTTAGGGCACCAAGTGAGCAGGACCGCAGCTGTGCAGCAGGCCTGTCTGTCGTGATGAAATCATCTGCCTGACCTTGTAATCTCAACGAAGACCGGACCACGTGGGGTTTCTTGTTGATGTTACATATGGCATATACTATATGTTCTTATATGTTCATATAGGTTCTGATGAAGAATAATTTCATTTCAATGCTATGCTACTCCCTTGAAGTTCGCCATGACAATGTACAGCAATAGTTCCTTAATCAGAAGCCCAAGTTGGGGTTCAGGCCGACTGTGGGTCAAGGTGGGGGCCCCCTCACCTCTCTGGGAACCGCTGACCTAACTGATATGCGCCACATTATCCACTTTGCATAAACTCCATTCAAAAGAGTTAAATGGTGGACAGATACGAAGTAAATGCTTTTCAAAAGTGATCCAAAGTGTCATCCAGACTACTTTTGTTTGGTTGTTTTTGTTGTTTTACACTAGATGGCAGCTCCACACAGTTCATGGACCCATGATAAAGCGCTCATTATGCATTTGTAATTGCATGTTTGTAATTTTCAACAGACTGCGCATTATCAGTTTAGTCAGACTAATGGTGGTCCAGGCAGAGCAAAACCTATATATATATTTTTATTTTTTAGCCTGCAGGCCTGGGTCTTTTTTAAATAAAGTTTTCTATTCCTCTACTATATATTTTTTTTCTGCTATTAGGTCTAATACATTAAACAGAGCTTTGAAGGGGGGACATGATAGGCTACAAACTACACTTCGATTTTTAAAATGCCTGCAGCATATCTGGAAACAACTATTCATGTATATTTTTGAGTGTTTTGAACTTTCTTTATTGTTCTGACAACTTAAAAGAAAGAGTAAAAGAATGGTCTCAGCTGTTATTATGGGAGTCTGGCGCCACACCTAATGAAGAGGACAAATAAATTAAGTCTGCGCGTGGACAGCCAAGGGTCCATCCTGTTCGCAATATCGTCATGTTTTTGTTGCACTGCATGACTGCACACCTGTGTGCCTGTTGCCTCTTCCGCTTGTGTAGAATGGTGGCCGAAAGACGTCATTAAAGGAGCATCAGCCTATCACTTGTGTCTTCGACTACTGGGGGAAAAAAAGTGTACAGTATATCGCAAAGAGAGCTGCCTTAACGGGATCTATCAAGTGGTTAAAGACAATTTCACGCGTTGAAACTCAAAGAGGCACATCTGGCCGCGGTGAAAGATCAGCCACATCATTGTCATGGGCAATAATGTATCGGGCATATCAACGCTGCAAAGAGGACAACAGCACGGCTTTCAAAGACTTCCAAACTCTCGGAAAGGTGAGTATTCCCTATATACACGTGAAAAAAGTAAATGAGTGATTACTTCAGGGAGATTTTGGCGCCGATTGGTGAATTATGGTTAGGTTTTCAATGCAGTATTGGTTTGCTGTGTGGAATACTGTGTTCATGTGTTTTATTCAAAGGGAAAGTTAACGGTATCGGGAAAGGCTTTGAATCCATTATAGTCACTTTGCTGTTGATGATTCCTCATCATCAGTTGTCTCGTGGTGCTGAAGAACAGCGCCAGTCGCAGGCAGCAGGAAGCTGGGCCTTTTGCTCACTTTAAATAGAGTTTAACAACAATCAGGTCGTTGTAAATAAAAATCCTCAGTCGGTGATTATCATAAGGCAGCTCCTACTAAACTGATTAGTTTAATATTCCCCCTAAATTTCACCCATAAGCAACTGTAGTCAGATTTTTTTTCCTTATTGTAGGGCAGTGCCACGTACATATTCTGTATCTGCTGGTTGCAACGCTTAATTGAAGCTACATCACACTTATATTGAGTTAATTATTCAAATCCAACATACCATTGGCTGCAGCATTACATCAAATAGAAAATATCTTGTGCACCATTTTATAAACACTTTCACACCCCAGATGGGACTGCTAGGTAGGGGTTAAAAAAATACATTCATCTCCCATTTTTTCCCTTCCAAGACCCTATCCTCATATAACCTACACCAGATTGATACTGTGTACAATAATTCATAGTCTAAATTTCATGTTATAAAGATTTATCAGCCTAAAAAGTTGGGTGAACTTACTTGGGTAAAGTATGCATAGAACTATGTTCCAGCCAGGCAGAAATGCTGGTTATATAACAGTGTTTTTCAATCAGTATTACTTTACAAGTTACAACAAGAGTTGTGTTGTTTTGCTGAGGGACGCTGCCCCGGGCACATGTGGTTATGAGTAGTGAAGTAATGAGAGACAGTGGCAGAGGGAAAGAGGCTCACAACTGGTCCTTTGGAGTGAAACATCATGATGTATTGTGAGGTATTTCATAAGCTTCTTGATCATTGTACCAACGCTGGAAATGTTTCCCTTTAAAGCAATCCAGTCGTTAAATCATCACAGACACGAGGTAAAATGGGGGAAAGATCTTTTTTTAATGCCAGTGTTAATTGGGATTGCTTCATTGCATGCAAACAATACATTTATACACAATCCAGCATCAAAGAGCGGAGGGAAAATAACGGCGTCGTGCAGGTGTTTATTTGTACAAACCCCCAAGTAAAGCGATGAAATCCATCTCAGTGTTCTGCTCCAGAGTGATACAATACAAACTGTTTTACAGCCCAACTTATTATCCTCAAGCAGGTCTACCCCCATTCTGATCCCACCACTACATCTGGATTACAGAGGGAAAAATGAACCTGGGGAACAATTCAAAATGGCCCTGCTATCGGGATAAACGCCATAAGTACACAGCTTGCCCTTTCACATCTAAATCTCTCTCTCTCTCTCTCTCTCTCTCTCTCTCTCTCTCTCTCAAAAGTGCATGGCTGTATTCATGTTGCAGGAACACAGTGTAGAACAAGTGAGTCAGGCAAGGAAGAGGCAAGGCGGTGCGTGAGAGGAGAGGGCCCATTATTCAGCCAGGTTTCCTTGACGACCACCCATAACATGTGCAACAGTTCCCATGGCGATGGTTTTCAGAGAGCGTTATCAGTGGGAGATGGTGGTGGATTGAGGATGGAGGCCTGACAACGTCACTGGCAGCCATTCAGTAATGAAAGGGAACAGGGATATGTTCTGCCTTGAATTAGACATTACTGGGTTAGGACAATGTGTAATGATCAGTTGATTTTGGTACATAGATGCCTGCAGATTAATGCTTGACCGCTGGGCAATCCTGAGTGCACTCACTCTCACACAGCTACACACACAAAGACCCTCACACTCCACCTGCTTTAGTACAAAGTGTACAGGCATCATTATTTGTAAAAATGCTTTAATGTGTTTGTTGTGGTGATATAATGTCGTCTCTAAGTAATTCTCTGTCAGCTTTGTGGGATATCTGTACGTGTGATAGCTTTAACCCAGAGGTTTTCACATCTCATTCTTGGAACCAGATAGCCCCGCTGGTTTTTGCTTTAGCCAACAAATAAGTGACTGATTTAAACTGGGGCTGCAGGTGAATACAATTTACTACCTGCAACAAAAACAAAACGATTTTCAGTTTGAGTGTTTCAATAATCAATCTCACCTCTAAGTGTAGATAAATGTAGTGCAAATGGGATGGAGACAATGTGCAATGGCTTTGTTCCTACATCATGGCAGTTTTGTTTTGTTTTGTTTTTTTTTCCTTAAATACACGGGCTTTTTGGATCCTTTTTACTATTCTCTAGTGACATCATCTGATTCAACAAACAAAAAAATTACATAAGATTAAGCTTTGTTTTGGTTCATTTCGCCTTCAGTGACTTGGAGTTGTGCAAGCCTGTATTACAGTGGATGATGCTTTGTATGCAACTAAGAACGGTTGATCATGTGACAGAGAGATAGTGGGACAGCTCTCAGACAAGAGGCATCCTCAGGGACATTGCATCACCAAATGCATTTGAACATGGTGTTCAGTCTCAGACGCTGACACAAACAAACATAATGCAGTTGTACGGAAGTGCTCACTAAGTTCACACTAAGTGCACAGAGACAGACAAGAAAAACAGAGACACAAAGAGATGTAGGAAGGTAGTGTGATATTCAAATATATGTGTATGTGCTGTGTTTGTCCCTCTGGAAAAAACAGAGAGAGAGAGAGAGAGAGAGAGAGAGAGAGAGAGAGAATGCAAATGCACCAGCAAACAAGATGTAGAGTAATATCCTGTGGGTAAACAACAGTTTAGTTACAGCCCATTTCTCTATCTTTTTGGAGATGATTCCCCCACCCCCTTCCCACCCAGAAAGTCCTGCCCATATAAGATAATGAATATGTAATATCTACAAAGTGAGAAAGAAAAAAAAAACTCATTTACCCTTAGTTAAGTGGCCTGTGTGAGCTGCCTTGATAAGATGACATAGTGTGTGTTAATTACTTTATTATAAATGCAAGTTGACTCAAAGTATTCACAGCAATGGCCAGTAGGCTGAATAAGGAGTTTGACTGGTTGGTCAAGGGCACTTTAACAGTAGTTGCTATGGGCAGGGTGAGCATGTTTGATTCTTTTGAATGCTTGTGTTAATGAAGGGACAGAAAATGTATTTGTGCAAAGTGTTGTTTTGGCCTTCATGATTTGCCTCATTGCATTGTGCCGCAGACCATTTAGAGTGAGAGAGACAGCAGAGGAGAGCTGCATAGGGGTTTTGAGCTGTAAATCATCACCTTTTCATTATTGCAAATTGACAAGAACTCGGCCCATTCAGCAGCAAGATATTACTGCTGGGGCGCTGCAAGGGCATGCTATTGCCATACCACACAGACAGACAGACACACACACTCACACACACACACACGCACGCACGCACATGCATGCTTTTTCTTCACATAAATATTTGCATACACACATGTCAGTGCTGCTTCCTCTCAAACCAAAGACCTTCCAGGGTTTACGATGTGTCAATCAATAGTAAAAAAAATGTCCCACCTTGCAGTCTGCAAATGTGGGCATTAAACCCTCACACATGCGCTGTCCTCCACCTATTTTGCCTCAGACAGAAATGGCATAGGCATAATCACGGCTCCTGTCTCCTCTACTGCCCCACACATAACACAGTTACCATAGTGACTAAGCTGGTGCCGACCTAAAATAGATTTTGTTTTTTTCCCTTTTTCAAAAATTAATCATAACAGAAATGTAAATTTCCATACATGCACAACTGTATACATGTTAATGCTTCCTTCTCAGTTTAAATGTGGTCTAAATAAGCCTTAGATGTTTTAACAGATGATACATTTATCCACAGAGGGCCATATCTCACTACTTTCCCATTAACAGCATTTAGATCAGAACGGTCTGCATGTTTGTTTTTCTCCTGCATGACGTTTGTGGTACCCAGAAATAGGTGCTGAGTGAAAACACTGCGCTTCTGCCTCCTCTCTGCACAAACCCACTCTTTCTTCAGTGCCTTTCCTTGAAGAAATCAAAGAGGTAAACCTTTTAGTAAGTTAATGAGCTTCAGGCCTGTGTATGTAAAAGGAAATTGGCGCTGTTACCCATTAGTCATATGGACCATTAATAAAGACTAATCAGAAATAAATACCTTTACTCCTTGGAGAATTTGTTTTGTTATCAGAGAGCCTTGGAGCATATTTCAAGCACTGATAAGCGAGGTCATATGAACTTGAAAAACTAAACAAAACACTAATAATAATACAAGTAATTATAATGATAAACTTTGTCTATAGCAACTTTCTTAAATGAAATATAGTTTTTCACAATAAAAAGAATAAAAACTCATGCATGCACACAAATAGGATATGCATAGAGATATATAAAACATAGGATAAACGGTATAATAATACACCATAACAAATATTCTTATCTTGTGTTGTTGACAGTGGAATTAAACCATTCCAAGCATTAATTAAGTACGGCTAATTAAAGCAATATTCTTCCATTTGGCACTTTGCTGAGCTTTGAAGCTGTTCCATGGTCTGCAGCATCCAGTGCGTGACTGTATATGGTATTTCTACCCGCGTTACACAAGCATGAGGCATAATTGAAAATGATATTACCACAAAGATATGGAACTGTGGGGCCAACACCTCTTACTATAGCTGTGACCTTTCTGTGTTTTCTTTGATGTGCCAGTTGACCTCGATTATGCAACACGGTACAGACAGTACAGCTGCTCGCCTGGAGTGTTTTCTAACATCCTTAACACCTGACTAAATAAGAAACACGAACACAGAGAGGTGATACTGGCACATTGTCACTCCTTGGAGGATAAAAGCACCTCAGGCACTGTGATGCAGCATTCACACATAGCAAACATTTGTTTAAGAACGACTACCTACACTTCCTTTCCTAGACAGTTTTAAAGTGAGACTGTCTGCGTTAGCTCATCAGGTTAAGCAAAATGTCATTTTTATATAAGAAAATGCAAAGCCAAATAGCTATTAATATTAATGCATTGTAAGAGTTTTTCAATAATGAGGAAAAATGTGTTTTTATGCTCTTGAATGCACAATTCCGTGTTACATTATGGTCTATTCATGTCATGTACAGTCAGCATTCTTCAGTGAAATGGATGTAATTATATGTTCTGTTTCCAAAAATAAGCATAATGGTTATTGCACACTAAATGGATTTATATTTTTGTGTACATTACAGCATTGAAAAAGCTGAGGGAGCTGAGGGAAACTGTTGGTTGAAATGAGCTCTCGGCCATCAGCACTCATATACTAATAACAACAACAGCAACGAAATATCATGTCACTGTATGTAATGGGTCAATTGAGAGGATTTAGAGTTACTTTAATTGTTGCTTTCTGTTACGCCGTTTGTGCCTTTCTACTATTAAACTCCCTGTATATGGCAAGCACGACAGAATTATTGCACTTTGGTAATTACAAGCTTTGTAAATGTTATCTGAGCACACAAAAGCATTGACACCCTCCCCTATAAAGATGAAAATATTGCTTATTCTAACAGACATGAATGTCTATAATTTAATGGCAATAATTTGCAATAGGGCAACAAATGACATGTCTTGTTTACTCAGCAACTTGATAGAGTTTAAAAGGAGGGGAAAGGGAACTAACAGCATCAACTTGAATGTCACTTGAATCATAACCATGTGCGTTTTATACCGTAAGCACAGTACAAATTTAGTAGCAGTACAGATGATTCATAGTGGGGTGGAACCTGTAGAAAATAAATTTGTGGAAAGTCATAGGATAAGATAAGATAACTGTCACAAAGTAACATTTTCCTTTGACAAGGCTCAACAATAGACATTTTAAACACATTTAAAACACACACACACACACACACACACACACACACACCAAGCCACTTATGGCACAAAACACAAAGCAGCAGCATAAAGCCCT
>OMKZ01000398.1:12600-36498 GCA_900302535.1 Neoniphon sammara
AATAGACATTTTAAACACATTTAAAACACACACACACACACACACACACACACACACACACAGGTACAATAGGACTAAGACTGTCAATGATTAATATTTACAGTCTTTGAAATGTGTGGAGTGGTTGATGAGCTCAAGGTGAATTGCAAAGTCACAGAGTCTGCAGCAGTCTTGAAGTACCAGTTGGTTCTGCCAGAGCCTTGATTTTGCAGGAGCGCATTTTCAGCATTCTGGGCTCCAGGTGCAGTGGTGATATTTTGTGGGAATGTGGCCATATGCTGCATGTCTAACCAATAGTTTTGAACAGAGACATCACTTTCTTTCTTCTTTTAAAGATTATTTTTGGACATTTCTGTTTTACTGGGCAGTTACAGTGGAGAGAGACAGGAAATGCAGGGCAGAGAGAGGGGGTGACATGCAGCCAAGGGCACAGGCTGGAATCGAACCTGTACGTGGTACGTGCTCTGCACAGTGAACTACTGGGGACGTGCCAAATAAAGACCTCACTTGAGTATACAGTATGAGGCACAAGTTCATTTCTACATTTTATAACATTTTGCCAGATCTTTTTGCCATCATACAAAGGCCCTTTTACCAACTGTTGACTCTCCCCTTGTTGAATCAAATGACTTGAGTGATGTGTTTTGCGTAATGGAAACTTCTCTTGTATAATGTTTTCCAGTGATTGAATAGTCTGTGTAGCAGTGATAACAGCTTAATTCATGTTAAGTCAAATCTTGTTACTCATCTCGGATCAAATGAAACAGAACATAAGGCATTTTGTGGTGAGCTGCTCTGCAGAGTGGAGCCTCTGTGGTTGGAAAATGAACTGACTTGGAGATGCTGTTACCTTGTCCTAATGTGACCTAATGCTTAAATCTTCAAAAACCTTGTTGTTTTTCTTCAGGACAGACCACCAAACCAATCAATTTTCTATATGGCACAAGATCAGAAGTAGCATATCAACCACAGAATTGGTTTTGATTGCACTGCACAATTAACATGAAAGAATTTGGAGTGTCAGTCAGGGAGGGCAAAATAAAAATTGGCAAAATGACAAGTCTATTAGTCAATCACTTGTGAGGTTATGTTTTGTATTTCCTTGCATGCTAGAATAGTGTACGGTATGACAAGAGTGTAATTACTTGGAAATGGAAAAGAATAAGATTATAACATGTTAACAGCTGAACATCTTAAGTCGTGTGCACGTGCAGCAAGGCTACATTTCCTGTTTGCCATCTGCTCACCCCATATTTATGAGTCTTGTTCTGGATAACTGTAAACTGCCATTGTTTGCTAAAAATGAACGGACACTGTGGCTAAGGGTAGGTAAAGCTTATAGCTAAACTTTGATGCATATGTACAGATAGCTGGGTTGCCTGGCCTGACAGATTGTAAGAATAAATGTCCATTTGACATTTGCCTGTTACAACTGTAAATATATACATTTCCTGTGAACATAATAAACCATAAAAACACAATAACAATTTGCAGCTAATTGTTTAATAATTCTAGTACCATAATGAATGTCCCATATATATGATGGTGGTTACCTTCAACAAATGCAATTACATTAAAATAATTATTAATGCCTGTTTGGGTTTAATTACAAGAAGTCTAATATTTTCAATTAACAAGAAAAAATGACTACCTTAACAATTATTGCATTAATGAAAAGCGTGATCACTGCAAGCTGCTATACATGAATGGTTTATTATGTTAAAGTGGGAATAATGTATATAATGGGATATTATGCACAGTTTCAACAACAGTCTTACCACATATTGAAATCACAGAGAAATAATAGAAAATCACAGAAAAACCACCATGGCACACCCACCCACCTACCTACCTATCTTGCATACTTTCTCTTCCTTCCCGTTCCAGCCTCTGTTTCAAAATCATGTGGACGAGAAGTACAGTACAGGCTGGTAATTCTAGGAATCAGTGTACCAAAAGCTCCTCTCTACAGGATGGGAGGAGACTGACTGTGTGCTACAATCCATTTTCTTGTCAACAGTTTCCAGCAAACTAAATTAGCTGAGCTGTGTGAGAAAAACACAAAACACCGAATGAAAATGGAAATAAGGAAATGAGGTCTCTGCTGCAGTGCTGTGTGTAGCCGGTGGAAAATTTTAGTCTTTATTGAAATTCATCTACACAAGCTCTGATGATCGGTGGTAATCCGAGCTATACTTTGTCTCTCTTCACTCCACTGACGACCACATAAGATTTTACCATAATGTGTTGTCCTATGGGCGCAGCAATTTCATGTATCCACGTATATGATTTGCCAAAAATAAACCAAATCAAATCTGGAGTAATTTGATTTCCCTTCAAAGGGTCTGGCTCTAAAAAAGCACAAATTGTCATTCAAGCACACACAGGCACTACTTTCATATTCTGTTATAGACATACGTCAAGAAGCAAAGGGATCTCCCCTTTAGCCTCCTACACTGTAGGGCCGCAGTGTTTCTGATGGGATAATCTGTGCGTCGTGGGCTGTGGCCCATGTGAGCAGGGGATTACATATTTATTTGGGGAGTTTTCATCCCGCCTTTACCATCTGTCGCCACTAGTGTGGTCATGGGACATTTACAAGAGCTTTACAGCAGGGAGATAGGGAGAATGGATGTGAGGGAGATTGTGTTTGTGTGTGAGTGTACATGACCTGAGGAGAGAGAGAGAGAGAGAGAGAAAAACAAAGTAAAAAGAGGGAGGAAGCAGCGGGATATCCCAAGTCTACCACATTCTTTGGAGCACGTCTTCACTCGCGCTCCCTCCTCCTCCTCCTCCTCCTCCTGGGAGTTTTCCCATGCTCTTGTGTTATGAGAGGGAAGTCTCTCCATAGATCCCATTTTCCCTCTGACCGACTTGTCCCAGGGCGATTAAGAGCCAAACCTCAGCGCTGATGTCATAATCCCCGTCCCTGTCACTCACATTATGAGGCTGCAAAGCTTCTGTGGCACGAGCGCAGCCCCCGACTCTCTTTGACTCTTTGACCTGCACACACACAGCTGGATGGGAGGCTCAGCTTGCTCGGGTAGAGGGAGAGCTGTCTCCTGTGTGTGGGTGTGTTGAGTGTGTGGGAGTGTTTGTAGGGGGAACTCAAACCGAGTGAAGACATACAGTGCCATAACTCAGCGGTTTATGCTTTTCTTTTCTCTTTCTTTCTTTCTTTTTAATTCAATTGAACAAGCAATTTATTTCAATTTGCAGAGGGTAATTTATTATTATTACATAAACCCTGCATCAATTACTATTTCAAGATGTGACTATCAAACAGTGTTCCCATATCAATCAATTATTCAAGATGTGAGTGTCCTAGCGTGTACAACTTCACAATCAAATAGCTTTTTGTTCTCTTCAAACAAAATGATTCAACAAGCATTTACATGTTTTTTAATCTCTGTAGCAAATATGCATAATTTGATTTCCTTGTCTTGCTGTTGTTCCTGGAACAACAAAATTAATGTTGGTCCAGTCAGTCAGTTGAACCAACAAATTATGCTGTAGACTACCTATTTGACCAACACAGCCTCCAACCCATACAGCCACACAGGTTGACTGTTGCTACCATCTGATACGACCCACAGGAGCGTTTCTTAAAGCTGCAGTGTGCATGTGCACAGACAACACTCAAAATGGTCGCCATTTGGTTACGCTTAGGCAAAACTACTTAGTTAAGTTCAAGAAAAGGTTATGGTTAAGGTTGGGGTAAGGTTGCAGTAAGGACCTTCGTTGTCATGGTCACAGTAATACACGTCCATAAATGAACATGAAACCTAAACACCCGGGAACAAACGTTGGTCTTGCTTCACTTCTCTTTGGGCAAAATTGAATCGTAGGCAACTGGACCTTGTATTTGTCTTAGGAAGACTTTTCGCCTCTTATCCAAGGGGCTTCATCAGTTCATGCGCATCGTCGTCCACCAGGGTTTCACCTGACTCTGACGACTGTCGTTCACACTAGACCACACAATGGTCAGTGAAACCAATGCCTTCTTGAACACACCCACAGTCATTTTGGTGGACACTCCCAGAGAGGTTAAATACCTGGATCCTTCTCCACTGTCTTTGTCAGACTAGTGCGGACTAGAAAGACCGATGCGCATGAACTGATGAAGCCCCTTGGATAAGAGGCGAAACGTCTTCCTAAGACAAATACAAGGTCCAGTTGCCTACGATTCAATTTTGCCCAAAGAGAACGATGACCTGGATAAATGAGAATATCCACAGACTTGCTTGACTTGGGACTCGAACATGAGTATCCCACATGAGAGTCCTGTGTTTTGTCGACCCATCCACCACCCCAACCTTGTGTTGTAAATTTCAATACCTGAAGAAGTTATTTGTAGGGATGTGTGATGGGAATCTTTGGGAATCTTATGATTCAATACAATTCTTGAGGTCAGGATTCAATTCACAATTGATTCTCAATTCACAATTGATTCTCGATTCAAAACGTAAGTTAGGGGTGCTGTTTTGGTGCTGGTGGTGTGCATATTTCTGTGTGCTTAGATGAATGAAATCTGGAACGGTTAAGGGGAACAATTTTTTATTTTTTTTTTCCCACTCTGGTTATGCAGTCAGTCAGCACCACATAGCCTCAATGCTAGAGGTAATCTTTTGAAAGTTTAATAATTTTACAACCATTGATTTCACATCAGTTTATAATTATGTCTTCATAATAAATATTGGGCCGTGTAACCGTGACAGTAATTGTCCAGTTGCTCATAAATATTTGGAGCCAAATGTAGTCATCATTTTATAGCATTTAGCCCCATTAACCGCCATGCATCCTGCTCTGCTTGGAAGGTACACCACACTGCCCCCGATGGCCAGAAGACTGTACTGCGGTCCTTTTCTTCTGTCTCTCAGCAGTTAGTGGCCGTGGTTTAGTTTTCTCTCTCTATAGGCTTTGGTTCAACTGACAGTCCTGAACCAACATTACCCGAGCAACGACAGCAAGAAGAGGAAATGAGATTGTGCAATGAGCAGCGTCATGTCTTTTTTTACATTAACCACAACAGTTTACAGATACCATTTTTGTAATGAAGTTACTACAGCCTAATCCTTGTGTTGTGATGGGGACTGGCTTGTAATGTGACTGGGAAGGATGGACCAGTATGCAGGCACTGGCTTTGCAGATAAAAAGGATTTACTAAAACCGGCCACAGAAAGGAAGAATACAAACAGTCTCATTAGGTCAGTGAGTGAGGGTCCGCTGCAGAGAATTCTGTGTACAAAAACTTCACAACACAATGGCTGATCTGTCTCCATTTTCATAAGGAAAGGGGAAACTAAGCCCTAGCTTGCTGGCCCCAAAACCTTTTATACCCTGTCACATGCTGCATGTGGCCAATCAGGGACGGCCTCTGGAATTACTGCCACTTTGACACAGGTGACTTCAATCGCCCCTCATTTAGGATTCAATTTCTCACAAGGCATACTCAAAAATACATACTGTTAGTAATATTGCACTTGACAATAAGTAAACATACTCCCTTTCTTGGAAATAACTACATTACAGCAAATTACCCACAGACATTTTACAGGGCAGTGCACTCCTTCTTAAAGGGGTCAGGCAGGTTTGGGAATTAAAGTTCCCCGACAGAAAATGTGTGTGAGCAGAAAGACTAGATACAAAAAAACATTTCTCAAACATTACAAGTTTATGTTTTTAATACATGTTGGTCAGATCAAAGACAGGAATGTGCACCTTCCTCTCAGCATAAAACACAACTCACAGGTATCCCTATACTGATCGTCTTGAGTTCTGATAAATATCAAGATATATTTGATATGTAACTGAGTCGTGCATTCTTGGGCATTGACCAAAGCAAAAAAAAAATGGGAATTTTTAAAATCAATTGTTTTGGGTCCGTTTATCACCTGATTTAATCTATTTGAAGCTATTTCCAGTTCTGTAGAGTACTGCAAATTGCAGTAGTGCAAATCAAATCATATCATGATTTATGTTGTATCATGAGATCCTTGCCAATGCCCAGCCCTCCTCTTTGTGTTTGTATACTGTACTGCACATATCATGTCTTTGTACAAATCCCTGGTATTGAGAGTGTTGGATGAGACACAGACTTGTTATTTCCCTGGTCCCCATGACTTCCTGATTTCTTTGTGCCTTTGAGCTACCAGATCTCAGTTCAATCCTGTGACTGCGCTCTTGTCTTTTTCTCCCAGTCATGCATTCTCAGACATAGAGCAAAACATGAGCCGTTTCCCTCTGTTTTTGTCATGCTGGAGAGAAACTGATAGCCAGCTCTGAGTCGTATGAACAAGAAGAAAAGAGTGTCCTGAAAAGAGAGCCACAATCAGCTTATCTCTGCTACAGTCCCAGTTGAGAAGGGGAACAGATTACCCCCTGGTAATATCTTTTCTGGCCTCTCCAGTGCCTAATTAAAAAGGCTATCATTTTTAGTGAGCACATATAAAACAGAGATTGAGGCTACGTTTTCCTCATGTGCTGCGCCAGCTCTACGGGACAATCACAACACTTTCAGGACTTTCTTTTGATCTTGTTTCAACTCAACCCATTTCCTCAAGGATCCACGCACAACACAAAACCTAGAGAGAGATGACTAACACAGGTTGCAACAAAGTGAGAAGTGAGAGGAAAGATAGAGTGAGGGCCACTAAAATGAATAAAAAAGAGGACTGGTAATCTCTCTCTGCGTCTGGCGGTGTCCCTTTGCCAAAGCTGACATGAGCCAGCGGGGTGCCAAGAAGGATATAGTCTGCTGATTCGCAGAGGGCACGATTTGCAAACCACTAAATCAGCAGGACCACTGATTAATGGCGCCGAAAATCCATGCAAGCACATTCATAAGAGTATGTTTCCCCCCGTGAAGCAGCTGTCCCATATTAACCTAATGTAATGAACAATAAACACCCCATCATGATCGGAACTGCAATTAAAAAGTCGCCGTGATCTGTTTCGGGAGGAATTACAACCACATGTACCCCTGCCCACGAGAGAGAGGAGAGCTACAGGAAACAATGCAATGGTTTCCTTGTAAAATCTTTTTTCATTAGATGCCTATTGATCAGATAAAAGGCAGACACATAGATCTATATGGTGAGGGATATGGACCTGATTAAATCTCCATAAAACAAATTACATAGCTAAACCTTGACTTTGAAGCCTGCGTAAATTACAAGCTTATGTATTATATGTCTTCTTCTTCATGCCAATCCATGCATGTGCACAGTGTTACCACATGTCGTTCTGAAACACATCACTCCTCACCACACACATAGCCTATCAGACATGGAAATGGTATTTTTGAGACAATAAGGTGTTTCTTCCCAACAATCTGGCCCAGGGTCGGCTGGGTTTGAGAGATATTAAAGCAGAGTGACAGATCTTATTATCACCTCCGCACTCCTTCTGCTCCAACTCTGATGAAAAGTACTACATTACACCAGACATGCTATGCCCTCAAACTAACTTTCACCTTTGCTAATAACTAAGAGTGTAGTTATCTATAGCATACCTGCTGGGGGCATGTCTCGGAATTGACAGAAAGGGATTTGCAATAAGGCTGGAATAATGAAAAGAGGAGACAATCATTATTCCTCGGCTTGCTGCGGTAACTGTAAAAATGCCCCTTTCCCCACTTTTTCACCTTCCCTCCTCTCTCTCTTCTCATTTCCTCCTCTCCAGATTGCATGATGTTCCGGTGTCACATAAGGGAAAAAAAAAATCCTGCCGTATCTGTAAAGTTGTCAGCTGCTCCCTGCTGTCGTTCCCCCCCATCTCAGCCTCTCCTCGCCCCTCTCTCTCTCTCCGTCTTGCCCTGTTTCTCATTTGGTCATCTGTATATCGCATGAGGCTCCAGTGTTACTCATGTTGCGCATGGCCCAGTGATGGGGCGCCGAGGGCTATGCTGAATAGGAGGTTTTGTTTGCACACACGCGCCGGACAGCCCTCTCAGACAATACCGACTGCAGGAGAGCCACTCTGCTGACCTCCCTTCCACTCAGCATCTGCTGCCAGATTCCCTTTCACTTCCACACAAATCACTTAGAATGAGGTGGCAGGCCCCATTCTGCCGGCTGGACGTTATGCCGCTCCTGTTGCCTGGTATCCTTGTGTGCTGCTCTCACCTTGCTGCTATACTGCTGAAATGCTATCTGTTGTGTCCTTTTGTGCCTCGGCTTGTTTATTGTTCATGGACATTTGTATTTTCTTGGACTGGCAGAGTGTGGGGGTGGGGGTGTGGGTGTGTGTGTGTGCATGCATGCATACACATCCTTGTGAGATGTAAGTAAGTCCTTTCGACCAATGGTTGCTGTGGAAATCTTGGTCAGGTCCGGTCTCCAGCTGCTGTCAAAGAGTGAAGCATGCTGGGACATGGAGAGAGGAGACTTGGTTTATTTTCAGCCTCCATCTCAGATCTGTGGTCACCTTTGTCAATATTGAAATCATGAAAAATGGCCATTTTTTATGCTAGCCTAACAAAAATATTCTTTTATTTTTTTCCATTTTGCACTGTTGACATGAGTGACGGAAAAGCGTATTACAGCTGAGACTGTGACAAACTAAATAAAAATATATGTATTTAGATTTGGCTCATGCTCATGCTCAGCCTTCCTTTCTATGTATACCACTAACACTGAGCAAATGTAGTGCACCATCATGTGTTTGTTCCCACAACTAGGCAGCAACCAGTTAATGATAAACTCATGTTAATTTTGGCATACAGTCATCTTGTTCCCCTTTTCAACCTTTTCTATATTGTTCCCCTTTTTGTCTTATCCTAATTTCCCATTGCTTGTAGTCATTTTATCTTTTAGATAAAAAAGCAGATACAGTAATGGCAGTTTAACGGTAACAGGGAGGTAAAATACAGCTACACTGTCATAAATTATATTACAACAGAACTTGACTAAAGGAGTGGAAAGGGCAGCAAATGACATGGAGAGGAGTGTTTTCATGTGTGAAAAACAGATGTTGTGCGGTCAGAAATCCACATTAATATGGTCATACAAATACCCGCAGCCTGTATTCTTGTGCAACCACCAGATAACACACAGACAATGGAGTGTTGTAAATCCTGAGAGCTCTGAGTCTCTGGTTTGGCTACTGCAGCAAACCTAAACAGAACACAGAGCACAACATATCCCCCCAAAATATGACAGCCCGGGGCTGAGCAGGAACATCTGCTCATGTTACTCATGGCATGAGCCATGAGTAACATGAGCCCTTTAAGCCAAGACAATATGAATGGGATTAGTAGCACACATAAATCATCTAAACTATTAGAAAGGCAGTATGCTGGCTGAAGTTGTATGTATAGTCCACTCTTTAACCAATTGAGCTGTAGTGAACCGTGAACCAGACCACATTTATTTATCTTAGTGAGTTACATAATGCAATTTTATGTACAGACTCTGGGAGATGCAACTAAATCACATAGCAGGGACAAAAAGAGACTGTCTTGTTCAGAGGTGAAAGCTCACGGAGCAGCGGCTGCATTATTAAAACAGGAAGTAAAAGGCACTGTACAAAGGAAGGATGTCCCAGCCGTGCATTTACGTCCAGCACCAATGTCAAGACAGCCAAGGAAGCGTATTTACCTCAGGCCTTTTCCTTTAGAGTGTATCTTCAAGGTTACATGACATCCCTGCAGATGAACTCAGTCTGATGTTGGTCTATGTTTCTTCCTGAAATTGGCCGGGCCAGGGGCCAGTCATGGCTCTTCTTACACTTCATGCCTTGCGTGACAAAAAAGCCGCCACATCACAGTGTAATGATGTCACTCTCATGGGGACACGAGACTCTCATGACTTGTTGTTATAATGTTGTTGTTGTTATAATCGGTGTTGTTATAATGCAGGTCAGCTGGGAACAAAACACATTTTGCCTAGTGCTCATTTACTCTTATTTTAGCAATTTAAAGGCAATGATATGTGTGTTTTGACAAAGCATTTTTTGGTCCCACTGAGTTGCCTTTTCAATACTGATATATGCTATCAAGAAGCTAATTTCAATTTCAGAAAACAGCTAACATACTGAAGTGAGATGTTTCTGATATCTTTAAACCAATCTTGCATTGGCATTAATCAAATAGGCCTCTTAAAATCTTGATTTTATTTTTTATTATTGTCTTAAGAGTTTACATGCAAAACCCGGTGTGGTAACACTGTTTCAGGCTCTCATGGCGCTACTTACACTTATGTTTTCCACCGACTGTCTTCACATCAAATGTGCACACCATGTGTGTCTACAATGTCTAATTTAGCAAACCAAACCTTGAGGTTGTGGCCCTGATTTCATTTTGATCACCGTCCCAGGCGAGCTTGAATATTTGTTATGGTTACAACGTTGTAATCATTAAAAGTGAAGGGGAAATGGGGATATGTAAATATTATTACCTGCATGATTCAGTGGTAATGTTTTAAACATAAACAAGAAAACCAGAGAGCATTATCTAGGCAGTTGTTTTACACTCCTCTGAAAAGGGTCCTCAGGGCTGGGGGCTCCAATCACACAAAAGCAGCCTCCACATTCACAAAAAGGGTGGTATCTGTACAATTTTAACATCATCCCTCAGAATGAAAAGAGATGCTCCTTACCAACCTTGTAATTTTCATTATTACGAGAATAATAATTGTATCTCCTTTGATTAACAGTGCAGTTCAATACGACTTTAAACCTGGTAAAATGTTTTTCAAAAAAAGTTCTATTTTATTTTTCAAATCGAAATTATACATTGCCTTGAACTGGGGTTTTTATTTTTCTCACAAATTTATCCAGCCGCAGTTACATTTTGGTTTGTGTTAAGTATTAAATTGTTTTGATGTCATGCTTGTAAACTGACACATCAATTCAAAGCGGTGAGGTTAAAACAATGTTAAAATAACCATTCATACTTTTTGTATTGGAACATTTTTGTGAATTAAATTACAGTAAAATTAAACAATCATTTTGAACACCTCTGGCCTAGGGAAAGATGATATCCTTTGACACTACTAAGCATGATTTTTTTTAAATGACAGAAATGTGTAAAATTAAGCATTGTGTTCTCCAGGATTTCAGGCCAAAGCCTATTGTTCAGTCCACAGCTAATTAATCATACTTGGCTCATCCTGCCCTTCACATTTCCACCATCTAGCCGGTGCTTCAGGCCCAGAGAAAACAGTGTTGTCAGAGACTGAGGGCCTTGGGGTCACCATGGATACGTGATGACAGCTTAAGTCAGAGGCTTGACTCTTCAGGGGTCACCCGGTTTGTCTGCCAGGAGCCTGAGGCACACAAGGAAGTAGAGAGTTGAGGTGAAAGACTGAGTGCTGAAAGTAAAGAATGTGACCACTTACTCTCTAAGGCTCTGGATCCAAACATAGCCTTAGAAGTACCCCGCCTCTTGTTTCCCCTTGTTTGTTGTTTCTTCAACAGCAAGATAGCCAGTCAGACAGGAACACAGCAGGCTGATATATTTCATAAAATCTAATTAGCAGTCTGGGCATAGGCTGATAATGGGATTAACTGAACGCCCATAATGTAGACTCACACCTTTGCAGCCTTTAGGATATTTTGGTTATTTCCCTTGTCACTTCCCCGTTGTCCATAAATAACCTACCACTTGTCATGGCTGCTCAGTGCGGCAGTGATAGTGTTAAAAGCGCTCGCCAAGAGTCTCCACCTTTTATGTAAATGCCAGTGTGTATGTGTGTGTGTGAGTGAGTGGGACCAGAGGCGGAGAGAGCGCTCCTTGAATGGGGGGAGTTGCCTTCACGGATCTGCGCTGCGCTCAAGGAGGTGTGGGTTTCTTTCCACTGTTTGTATCCATACGGGGAAAGAACCGATACCTTTGGATGTAAATGTGCAATCATGTCACCACCAACGCTGGGGCGTGCAAACACAGGATCTGAATTATAATCCATATAGGCTACCCCGGCGAAAAACGCACTCCAAAGAAAGAAAGCCATGGGTGGCCAGATAACGCGAAATGCCCTTTACGGTAAGAAATAAATATTAATGCTCTTGGATGTTGTATTGTATTATAGTCTTATGTTGGTATTATGTTGTATTCTCAGTCTTGGACGTTTAGGGATGGAAGGTGGTAATCAGTTGTCTGTATAGGCGACCATTAATAGGTTATGTGCGCACAATACTGGCTGTGATATCAGGTACTGTCCCATATAGTCATTATAATCTTATGTCAGTCATGCCTTGTCCGTTAATTAGGTCATACACCTTGATGATATGCATCTTTGCATCCCGTGTTGTGTTTTGATTATTGCG
Organism: Neoniphon sammara; assembly: GCA_900302535.1. Taxonomy (NCBI): domain Eukaryota; kingdom Metazoa; phylum Chordata; class Actinopteri; order Holocentriformes; family Holocentridae; genus Neoniphon; species Neoniphon sammara. Next base: position 24,868 of record OMKZ01000398.1, read on the forward strand.
ATGCAGCCCACATGATGTCATCCCCCACCTCGCGCTCCTAGGAAAATCTTGTCCTCTTCTTCTTATTAAAATGTTTCCGTTTGGTCCGGTTGGTCGCGCGAGTTGTTTCAGTATCAGTTTCAGTGGAGGACAGAAAAGTTGTGGGGTTTCCCTCCGGTATGTACTGTACGGTGGTGTGGTTTCCCCTCGTCTTTATTACAGCCATAGTGTGTGTGCAGCTGTGCTACAGCCAGCGACAATCAATAAATCAATTTCCTATTGGATAATCCTGTATGCTAATAGTAAGGTCGAAGCCCATCTCTCAAAATGAATTCAGGCTTAGCGTTTACAGCCAAATATATTGCAAATATGGGGAATTTGAGTCTTTAGGTTAGGATTATTTGTGTGGTGAAATATTATTTGTGGTTCTATGCTAATGTTGACGAGAAGTCAGTGGGTCTTTTGGTTTTACTTTTGCTTTTGGATACAACGCAAGGTTTATTTATTTACTTATTTAGTTAGTTAGTTAGTAATTTATAGCTATCACAACCTATGAAATTATATTTTAAAGCGCACAGGGACTATTTTCTGGCTTTTAAGTACAATCAATTAATAAAGGGTCACGATTCTTGTAAGAAATATAGCTGATTTTAAAGGCTTATGGACAACAGTAGGCCCACTAGTTTTTATGCCTTCTTTGGTAGAGTAAAGCTATAGCTGTAGTATCAAAATTTTTATAAGGATAGAATAAAACTATAGAACAACAAATCTATCTATCTATCTATCTATCTATCTATCTATCTATCTATCTATCTATCTATTTATCTATCTATCTATCTGTCTGTCTGTCTGTCTGTCTAGTACAGGTAAAATAAGAGATAGAAAATACCAAAATTGTATTACAGGTTACTAAGAAGTACCACAAACACACTGTAGCTTACTGGAACTTAATTATGGCAATATTATAGTGATTTTTCATTAGTGAGCTTGTAGCCATCAGGCCTTGTTGCTGCTCCTGGAGCCTCTTAGGGTTTTGACCACCTGATTGTTCTAATTAAAGCCCCTGGATTAATCCAATTAGAGGAACAGGGACACACTAAGATAGAAGGCAGAGGCTAAGACTCTCACTCCCTCTCTCTGGGTTCAAGCTCAAACACCTCACAAAACAGTCCATAGCCCAGTGACAGCATTTTCATTTCATTTGTATTGTGATAATGCTTTTGGTTGTTGAAATGAAAAAGCAGTGTTTTCAAAGTTCTCATGCTGCCAACATTTTTGTATTCAATATATTCCCCCATTTACTGACACCAGCTTTGCTTATTTTTCTAACACGAACAGGTGAGTTTGACTAAACAGCTGAATCAAACACACATCTTTAGAAATGAAAACCTTTAGCCTAGCGTTTTGGCTTTGCAGTCACTCCTTCTTTATCCAAAACTACTTTTAGAGTTAATCATCTAGTGCTACAGTATCAGATGTACCTGTCCAATTTCAGTGAACACAGATGCAATTGAATTTGTACTCTGTACAAAAGTTGGCATATGCACTGATAAACTTGCTTAAACTGCAAGGACTGACTGTGTGGAAAGAGATTAAGCACACCAGATGGAGAGGTGTTTGCTCATAGACGCTTTGCAACTTGTAGTTCAGTGATGGATATATTTATATGTAGAGGACAGAAAGCTGGATGTTCATTGTTTTCTATCAGTGAAGGCAGAAAAGTGCTGCTGAGAATGCTGCGCAGTATTAAGCTAGCTAATGTCAGCTAACAGTACCCTAATGATTTTTCCAGCATCATTCTTTTTAATGTCATAGTGTGTAATCTACAGTATAACTCAGTGCAGTACAGTATGGATTGTGGTATTTACAGTGGGATTAATAATTCATGCAAAAATAGGCTATTTTACATTTCAAAATCATTTAAAATGAGAAGTCACACAATACTATGTAACAGATTAGTTTGCATTGAATTAGTGCACATAGGATGGTTAACCACTTGTGAACCATTCCCAGCTTGGAAATGAAAAGGCTTCTGCAGTCACTGTTTGCAGTTGAACCAGTACGGCCTTGTTCGGGCGCTTTGTTCGTTTGTTACTGAGGGTGTGAGGGTTTAACACTAACGCTGATGTAATGAAGTTATATTTACAAGTGAATGGGAAGAGCGGGTTAAACTGAGTTTAAGTTCAAAGCAAACCCGTTGCCATGGCAACCAGTCCCACATCCATTGATAGAAAGCATTTGATCAGTACTGCTGCTTCTTTCCAGAAAAAAGAGGAGCTCAGTGGGTCTTTATCATTACAATTTAAGTAACATGAGCAGCCTACGTTTATCTACAACTTTAAACCGCTTTCCATCCTACTGCCATTGTGAAATGCAGCTGGCATAGTACTACAAGTGATAAGTAGCTGGTATTAATTAAAATCTATTATCCACAATATTGCCTGCATGTAAATACACTCAATATACAATAATAGATGCGATGTACTGGGGAGCAGATTATGCTTTCTAATGCTAGACCACTGCAGGCTGTTGTTCTCAGGTGTGGAGCACCAGAGCACAGCCAAACAGTGTTGGCTGACTCGGTTGCATAATTGAGTCTGCTGAATGTGTGGGAGCTCCACTTTGTGCTCCCGATTGACTGAAAGTGGGCCAGTGTCTCAGCCTGCAGAGTTTGTTTCGATGGATTGTCTGGCTCCATTCGGAATGAATTGGGCTCAGTATCCAGATGCAAAGAGCTGAAGGGATGCCATATCCTACTGATTTCTTGAACCATCTTCTTCTACTAAAGTCAGAAAAACAAACAAAAAAAACAACAACCCAGATTTATTTATAGTTAATATAGCAGACAAGCCACCAGCAAAAATTAAAAATGGTTACTAGATTCTTCCTTTGTGCAAGGCAGTACATGTTTGTTTATTTCTTTCTTCCTGTCTTTTCCCTCTCTTCTTTATTTCATTTGTGTTAGTGATGCATTTATTGACTCTTCGGAAGGTTATACTGTCACATTGGTCCATGGTTTTCATATGCCAGTTTAATATGATGGAGATTAAGTACATGTGTATGTACTTGTGTGTGCATGTGTGTGTGTGTGTGTGTGTGTGTTAGAGAGAGAGAGAGAGAGAGAGAGAGAGAGAGAGAGAGGCTGTCCAGGCTTTTACCAAGCCTGGACAGTTGCTATGGAGTGACAGAAACATATGTCTTAAGGTCAGGTGGCACTGCTGAGTGAGCGTGTCATTGTTATCCTCACAATTCTTACTTTTTCTCATTTAAGACAGAATATACTGAGTGAAAAAACAAACTGTCACCCATATCAACACACACGATAAAGATATAATCACAAACACACGACACAACCACATGCAGCATGGCTTTGTGTACACATATACACAAACAGTCATAGATACACACATAGCCATAATCCTAACCTTCATATTTTGTTATGCACACACAGGAGAGCATGCAAAGTGTGTGTGCATGTATGTGTTCGTCTGTATGTAGATAGACAGCCCTTTCATCCTCATCCTCATGACAGGTCACCTTCAAAGCAGCACCCACATAATGACTCCCAGCCGATACAGAATAGCACCTCGCCTGCTTTCAGTCAATACACACTGCATATCATTACGCCTCTCCACCAACCTGCTCCATTTCACTGCCAAAGGAGCGTCATTGGATTACAGCGTACTACACTCTACGCGGCCCTGCGCTATTATTACTTATTGATTACTGTTGTGTAATCCTGCGCGTCGAGAGAATGCAGTATCAGGGGGTAAAGCTAGTGGGCTGCAGTGGACGACGTCAGCCAGACGTTGGCTTTCATCAGGTCCACCGTCTCACCTTGCACTCCTGAGCCATTTCGGCTTGACAGTAAGGTCTGAATTATTGATACCAGACTGTCTCTACAGTGGGGTAAGCCCAGGATAGGGCATGGTGAGAAAGACTAACAATGTTCTACTGTGCATTACCTTGTGACCCTGTGCAGCTCAGAGGGTACAGCATAGCGTTATAGTAACCAGTAGGGTTAGGGGTTTACTTCTCACAATGCTACTCACGCTAGAAATGCATGCATATAGTATGTATGTATACCATAAGGCAACAAAGCAGCCACCATATGTTGCGTTAATCTAGAGCGAACAGTTTTGAACTATGGGATCACCCAATGCCGCTCTGATCTGTGTTACCATGGAAACCCAGCCCATGACACATTGCTACAGGCATGAGCCAATCTATCAACATCGAACCATTGGATTGGTCATGATGTTGCCTAGCAGCATGCGAAGTCCTTTGGTTACCATGAAGATAATGCGCTGTCACGGCTCGAATCAGAGAATTTGCTACCTGTGTCCCAGTTGACAATAGGAGACAGAGCTACAGTTACTGCCGCAGCCTCAGTAGTAATCTCCCTATCTTTAAGCCACACAGAGCCTATTGGGTTTCACACACTTGACCCGTATCTGTGCAGCATCTGTCACACATGTATAAACGCACAGGCAAGGAACTTTGGAGATTAGTATGAACAGGAAATGTAATATCCTGTGAACTATATTGGGCATCATCAGTGGCACCATACATTAGCTGTGGACTGGTGCCACTGCCCCCAGCATAAGCCACCGTGCCTAAGCTGCACTTTAAAGCATCTAGGCCTTAAATAATAATGTGTGTGATTAATCTTCCGTATTACTGCGTGATTCATTTCACAGTTGGCGTTGCATCAGCCTGAAATGCCATTTTCTCATGAGTCAGTGGGATTGAATACATCATCCAGACACTGCTATGTAAACATCATTAAGATGTTGTTTGTCATTGCCCTCCAGGCTTGTTGGCTGTATTGTAAATGACACTGCCATTGGATCCACAGAGAGCAAAATCAAATAAGCAACTTGTGCAGGAACAGGAAAATTTTACAGTAGTAAGCTTTGTGAAAGTCCCACCCCATGCATTTATCTTGCGTCTATCCTGCATCAATAATGGCTGCAATTGTTTTCGCTATGTTAAACAGTAGAACTAAATTAGCATGTTGAAAAACAAAACTTCAGTGTCTTTCAACCAGCTCGTGCCTCATAACATGAATAAAGCTGAAAACATGATTATTTCTCAACAGTTCCTTTTGGGGATGGAGCCAAAGTACAGCAGTAGATTAGCAGTCATGCAGTAAATAGCAGGACATTTACAACAGCTACATCTGTAAGTAGTAATAAGTTTAAACAGATGTTGTGGATTTTACATTACATCATGTTCAAGACTGCATAGTGTACATCTGGCATTGTAATTCCTTAAAATGCATTTAAGATTTAAGGTGAGAGGTGAAAGCACACTATCACTCATTCGCACAGGATGTGTTTGTGTGTGTGTGTGAGTGTGTGAGTGTGTGTGTGTGTGTGCATGCACGCGCCAGCATGTTCCCTGGATATCTTAAGTCTCCTAGGATGAGCATTAAGTTTGGCTTTACATAGTAACAAGTACAAGGAGTGGGTTGCCCCCAGCATAAGGGCTTGGCAATGGGGTTGGCCTACATGCGCGTCATAAGCACTGGTCACAGGCTGGTGTGACTGGATACTACAAACCCATCGTGTTGCTACAGTGACAAAATTAGGTATAATGTCTTTATGGTGTGGATCTGGGTCAATAATATTTGCAAATACTTATCATGGTTGGCTTCAGCCTACTTAGGAAGAGACAGATGGGCTGGGTTTGTCACTTTCAACAATATACTGAGTGATGGAAAATTTAGGCCAAGGATGAGTAACTGTGCCGAAGAGGGTTAAGAGTATGCACTTTACAAACAAAACCTGCACCAGGCCATTTGCTAATTAGTTCCTCCTCTTTGGTTTAAGAAGTGCTAATAAGTAAAATCAGTGGTGTTGGAATGAAAACCTGCAGACTCTCGAACCTCCATGGTACACGGTTGCATTGACAGTCAAATTAGTACAGTGTAGTGTTCTTTCATGATTTGGTAAACCCAACCCAACTGACACACCAAGAATTACCTTTTAAAAATGATTTGACCAAGCCGTATATAGTATGACACTGCTTATCTGTGTTTCATGAGAACATTTTACTTTGACAATCGCTTTTATAGCCCGGCAGGTATCGGGAAGTCATTTGCCTGCCATCTTGAACAAATATTTGAATATTTTTCTCAACCCTATGAAATACTATTTGCATGGTAACCAATTTTGCAGATGGCGGTTGGGTGAAGATAAGACTACACAGCTCAAATACACCCAGACAAACACGCACAAGCATGTTCACACACATGAACGTGCACACAGACACCTCGCCACACCGTCTTCAGCCAAATTAAATGGTGAGAGATTAGTTTGCTGCTCCACAAAGATGTTCACTGGGGTATGACAGGTATTAGTCACACACAAGCCCGGGCATTGTGGGAAGGGATTGGAGTTGTTGGAGAGTATGTGCACTGTCATTAGCGGGATAAAGACGGCCACACTTTAGCCCAGAGGAGGACAAGCCTTCCACCCTGTTTCCACATAATAAGACATCCTTGACCTTTGGCAAAGTGGCTCCTGTGAGGCTGTTAAAACTGTTTTTTGCGTAGATAACACAAAAAGTCTACATGTGCACAGACACACACACACACACACACATGCACACATGAATTTACAAGAGGCACCTGTCAGACTGATTGGTTAACTGGAGCCGTTGTAAGGCCTTTTACATCAAGGGGCCACATCTCTGGGGATATCAACATAATATCAGACTTGTTTTGTTGAGATAAGAGACCAACTTGTTCTGCCTATCATTTTAAAGTACAATCTGGGTTTTTAGGATATATCAATAATATTCATGCATGCAGATTCTTAAACAACAGGACTTATAGAAGATATTTGTTACCGCAGTTTCAAATCCAGATATGTTTTTCTACAATATTTATAAACAACACAAATAAAAATAAACCTTAAAAACAATTTAAAAGTCAGATTTTGCTGTCTCATACTCTTAGAATTGAAGGAAGCAATTTAAGAGTGTTAAAAAATGGTCAAAATAATGAAATACCAAACATATGCTGGATTGGGCTTTAGTTTTGAAGTGCATAACCCTGAGAAGAGAAAAATCAGTCCAGCACCGAAACTGTAGTTTTCAGGGGAGTAAGGCGCAACCTGCTCTTGATGAAAGGCTATTAATCATGTCTTGGCCAACTAGCTCAAAATCACGTTCAACAATCATTAATTAAATGCTGAGGTTCTAGTGAGCGGTTACACATGTGCACAGAGTACATTAACAAAACACTTAAAACCGTTTCAACATGCCCATCCAACTGTGTTTAGAGTTTGTTCTCATTTTTAACTGACAGATGTGCTCTAATTTGGGCCTGTGGAAGTCTCTGTGGGTCCACGAGGTGGAAAAAGAAGTACTGATATAGTTATGATGACACTTGCACAGTTTCATCGTCATTGCTAAACATAAATTTAATCTACTTGCCCAGCACAGACTGAGATGACTGAGCATGTGGATGAGTCTGTGGATGTGTGTGTGCGTGTGTGTGCGTGTGTGTGTTGCAGGGATGTTTGTAAGGGTATCATTTCACATTTAGGTCATTTAACTTTGGAATGAGATGACAAATGTGAGCCAGATTAGATGCTTAAAATTGTCTCCGGAGGGGAGGAAAGGGGTTAGTGAAGTGGAATGGGACTGCATAGAGAGAGCCACACTTTTCCTCTTTCATATCTTTTTATTTGGGCAGTGGCTAGAGCCGACCAGTTTTGCATGAACAGATCAGTACTGTCAAGCCCTTGAGCAAGGCACTTAAAAAAATCAAACTGTTTAGTGTCTATATTTTGTTGTTTCAGCTTTATATTTGTATGGTTAGCCGGGTAGAAATTGTTAATGGCTGAGTTGTTATATCTCTTTCTTGACCTGCAAATACTTCCACAGGCTGCTGATTAATGAAGGATGTGTCAACATACTTTGTCAAAGGATATTGAAAGATCTACTACAGTAACACACAGTAATTTTCAATAAGCACTGAGTTTTTCTCTGTAAACAGCTATTCCCCTATTTTCAAATGGACTCCCAGATAAGTGGACCCTAGCGCCAAGATGCTAACAGCTACAATCTGAGACTATAAATATCATTTTGTTGTGTCCTGGGCAAACAAACAGCATCTGTTGTATCCTCGCTGATAGCTGTAGCCTGAAAGAGTGCGCTGATCAGGACCTTTTGATACAGGAGGGTTGCTAAGAAACATGAATTCACACTTAGCCTGTGTTTCCCTCTCTAGCAGCTGCGCCTCTTAAAAGCCGCGCTAATGCATTCAGCTCAATCTGCCCTGGACCATGTGCGCCACATTCAACGGCTGCTCTCCTGTGGCTCCGTCCAAGACAAAAAGCCACAATGATGCTCACAAGACGGGGCCAGATTGGACGGTAGACACGGTTACAGGGGGAAAACCTGGAAGGGTCATTACTAGATAAACACAGAGGAACAGAGAAAGTGGAGACAAAGAGAAGGGAAAAAAGACCACAGAGCATGCTGTTTTCTAGGATTCATCTTACTGCACAACACGGCATCTGCTGCTGCAACAGTGTTAGCTTCATCTGTTTGTTAAAGGAATGAGTTTATGGTTTCTTAAAATCAGACAACGCTGTGTGATTGTGGCAGTGCTAAGGGAGGGGAGAGGGGTAGAGAGTGAGTCCAAAGGATCACATACTGTATATTAATTACATGGATGCGTTGACATTTTAAATTATAGTAACTTATTTTTAGCGTTGCCTAGCCTATATTAACCCGTCAGCATTGATAGCATTCCTCGTTGAAGTCAAAGCCTGCTCGCCTGATATTCAAACACTTTATTCAATAGAAAACCTATTAATGAACTGGTCTGGTGAGAGTGGTTATAGGACTGGTGCCAAGCTAAAAAGGCTGCACCTATGTTCCGCTTCTAAATATTAAGGCATCCATTTTAGTTAGTTAATAGTGTTGGAAATTCATGCAAATGGTCCAGTACATATGAATAATGAAGCGTTCCAGTCGGGGGACTAGGGGAGAACAGTGCTGTTTCCAGTGTGGCTGCTCTAGTGGGCACCCAGGGACAGATTTCCTCAGCCACCTGCTCCCGGTCTCCCATCAAACACGTTTAGTAGCCTATCTGTGCACCTAATTACCAAGTCAGGACTGTACCAAAACCACCCAGTGCAATTCATCTTGACTCATAGCAAGCAACCAGTTGTGGGATGAATCATGTGACTGAGTGTGATGTGTAGGCTCATAAGTGACGTCTGATGGATGTTTTTTGTTAAAAGTTAACCAAAGAAATGGATTACACTATTAGTATGAAATCAAATTACACAGATTTGTTTCAGAGAGGCGTAATGTAATCTTTTAAATTCAAAATCAATGAAAAAAATGGATCATGTTATTTGTGTATATGGGGAACAATTTGCCTAATGCTCACATCCAGATAGATACTGTCAGTCATTCAGCCCAAAGCTTCTGCCAAGGACCGATGCTCCAAAATGCCCCACAGAATGAGTTACAGCAAGCACAGATCATCTAATCAGATCACTTGATTTTCAGTTTGATTCTGTGGCCAATAACTGTGCAGTATGACAATAACTGAAAAGCAGTTTTTCTTTCTTGGACGTCTTTGCAAAACGTAATTGACCTGCATGAGGAGTTGCTTTTCCCCCTGCAGGGGCCAACATGATTATTGCTGATTGGCTCATTACTCCAGTGGTCACAGATGTTCAACAAAAGCCCAAATAGGAATTTACTTAGAGAGCACAGAAATCTTAGATTAGACATTAGATTATGCTGTTATATCTGATGTTTTTTGTTTTTGCTGTGATACAAAGCTAACCAAAACACCAGTCACTGATTACAATGACTATATAGGCTAAGCTCCCATTCCTAATCATGTCATTTTATCCACAGTGAAACTTGATTCACCTCTCTCTCTCTCTTCTCTCTCTGCCTCAGACTCCCTTGGTGGCCCCTTCCCGTCCTCATCCCACCGATGTCACCACAAGCCCAAACGCTGCCTGCCCATCCAGTGCGGTGGTGTTGGTGGGCCTCTTGCCATCAGCCCGCTGCTCTTCCATCCCAACGCCAAGGGATCCCAAATCGTCATGGACCTGGCCCAGAAGACCGTCAAGAGACAGGCCAGCTTCTGCAATGCCATCACCTTCAGCAACAGGCCCATAGCGCTGTATGAGCAAGTTCGCCTCAAGGTACTGCACTGGAATGCACAAGAGCGTCTAGACCACAAAAACTCTCTGTCTTAAGAGGCCAATTTGTCTTGTGTTGAGTCTTACAATCTTGCATTTCTTGAAAGAGGGAAGATTTAAAAAACATTTTTCACTGGTTTTAAGAACCATGACATCTTAACACCCAATCTTAAATTAATGTATGTATATATGTATTTTTGTAAGTATATGTGTATGTATGTAAGTTAAGGATATGTATGGGTCAGCAAAGGTTCACTGAAGTTCAAAAGCAAACTAAATGTAAAGACGGAAGGTACATTTAGGCAAAAAACTAAAGTTTGAACAAAAATTAATTAATTTAATAATTTAATTCATTCATTCATTTTTACGCAGGCTAGGACATGCATGATGTGTAAGTGGACACACACAAACACACATACTCATTGAAATACTGTACATTTAAAGCTCCCATCAGCCTTCCTCCAACCCCAGTTAGAGTGAAGTAAATGCCTCTACATGCCTACATTGGTTTCACTCCCCCTCTTATTTTTTTGTATTTTCAAATAACAGGTTCCTATATATTAGTGTCAGCATGCTACCGCTCATTGCAGACAAAAACATTACAGATGCAAAAATGCTAACTGTGGAGGCATGCTGGTTGAGACAGCGTTGCTGACATAGCAGTTGCCACAGTGACACGGAAGTACTTTTAAGCCACATCAAGTTAGGCGTGCAGTTCTTTATTTGTTTAGCTAACTGCAGGCAGGCTGCATATCCGTATCAGAGTGCACAAACCAGTCCTCCAACATACAGAGACTGTCGGGTTGTAAAACTGCAAGATGAGTCAAGGACATGCACCTTTAATGGGATTGTACTGAGGCCACCTTAGCCTGACATCATTACGTGTGCCATTACAGAATCTTATTCTTTGTGAGCGCACTGTTAATGAGCGCTATCACAAACCCCCTAGGAAGTGCATGAGTTATTTTTAGAATGCAAGCAATAAAATCACATGTGGTTTTCTTCTAATCAGATCACTAAGAAGCAGTGCTGCTGGAGCGGGGCCCTGCGTCTGGGCTTCACCTCCAAAGACCCGTCCAGGATCAACCCGGACAACCTGCCCAAATACGCCTGCCCCGACCTGGTCTCCCAGAGCGGCTTCTGGGCCAAGGCCCTGCCTGAGGAGTTCGCCAACGAGGGCAGCGTCATCGCCTTTTGGGTGGACAAGAAGGGCCGCGTCTTCTATCGCATAAACGAGTCCAGCCCCATGCTGTTCTTCAGCGGGGTTCGTACCGCTGAACCCCTCTGGGCCCTGATCGACGTTTACGGTCTGACCCGCGGAGTGCAGCTGCTAGGTAAGATATAAAGCAGGTACACCTCCTTGTAAAACCCTGTAGTGATCTAGATTTTATAGATTGCCATAGTGATGGCAAGGTAATGCATTTTGTTTTCCACTTTTATCAGAGCATGAAGGAATGTGACACCA
>OMKZ01000411.1:0-16331 GCA_900302535.1 Neoniphon sammara
TATGTAATGAAATATATGTAACACACCATCAGATAGTGTGTAGATATAACTTCATGATCCAAGGTCACTTCAGACCTACATGATCATATAACCCTGAAGAATGGACCCTCATGTCAGATCACGTTATAAGACCACAGGAAACACATTACACATCTAGGCTGGGCGCTAGAGGCACTAAATGGCGGTTAGTAAATGGAAGATGAAAGTTATAGATGAGAAAAAAGTGGAAAGAAAGGAAGAACAAGCAGGCATGCAGTGAGTGAAAATGCGACAAAGCCCCAGCCGTTCTACTGTGTGAGTGTCAGCGGTGGTTACTGGAGGAATACCTCATGCTGCTTAGAAAGAGCATTTTTGAGTTGGGACTCAAGCTGCCTGACTTGCTGGGTGGCTTCATCTCTCTCCGTTTGCAGGGCATCCCTCTGAGCTTTTAAGTTTGTCATGTTGGAGGAAATTTCTTCACTCGCCATGGCAGAAGCTGATGCCTCCTCAACTGCAGTCCTGTACTGTTTGTCTATGAGGTCTTTATCAGCTTGTAGGGCCTTGGCATCAACTTCTAGCTGCTTCTGGATAGCTCCTAACTTCTCTATCTCTCCAAGGAGGCTTGAACGTTCCTCAAGAAAACTCTCTTGGCTACTGCGGAGAGAACAAATGTCTTGCTCCAGCCTACAATGTACAGCTAATAGGTCCTCTTTCTCTGTAGTCAGAAAGGTAATCTGTTTGTTCATCTCCTCAAGCTTAGATGACAGCTGTTCCTTTTCTTTGGCCAATTGGCTTTGTTCTTGCTCTTTCTGCTTCAATTGTGTTTTCAAGGCCTCTGCATCTACTGTAAAAGCCTTCTTTTCCTCTTCTGCACGCTTAAGGCTGGTAGAAATCTCTGAATTTTCCTGTGTCAGTGTGAACAACTTTTTCTGTACCTCCTCAATCTCTTTGGAGAGACCATCCTTGACAGAGGTTACTTTATCTCGTTCAACAGTTTCAGCCTGAAGTTGGGTCTCAATAAGCTGTTTGGCCTCTGACATTGATTCTGTCTGACCCTTTAACTCTTGGATCTGCTGAAGCAGACTCTGGTTCTCTCTCTGCAAGGACTGTCTATCTTTGTCAGCTTCGATTTGCAGTGACTGCATGTTTTGATGATCTTTGGTAAGCTTATCTACCTGTTGTACAAGTTCCAATTGAAGTTGCTCAAAATCCATTTTTAGTTTGTTGTGTTCTTGAGAAAGTTCGGTTTTGCTCTTTTCAAGAATTTCAATGTCAGAGGAATGCTTCTGCAGTTGCTGTTGTAGGTCAGCTTTGTCTCGTTTCAAAGAGCACCTCTCAGCTTCAAGCTCATCTTTTTTACGTTTGGATTCCTCCAGCATTGCTGCGAAGTTAGATTTCTCTTGAATAAGGTCAGCATTAGCTTTGGAGGAATTATCCAACTGGTCCTTCATTGTACGGATATCACTGGCTAGCTTATCTCGCTCATGAGCAATAACATTTTTTTCAGATAGTGCTTTTGTGTGCTTCTCTTCTAACTCTCCCTTCTCATGTACTAAATGCTCATAGTCCATCTTTTGCTGCTCTAATGCTGATTCTAAGGTCATCTTCTCTTTCCGTATTGCATGTAGAGTCATCTCAGTTTCAGCACTCTGGAGTTGAAATGCTTGCTTCTCTTGCTCAAAAGATGACAATAGCTGTTGAACTTTCTCCTTTGACTGAGACAACTGTTCTGCTGACACCTTAAGTTTCTCCTCAAATCCTTCTTTCTCTTTAAGCAGCTCCTCCTTTTCAGCACATAACTTCCTTTGTGAAGCAAGCAAGTCCTCCTTCTCCTGTAGAAGTTGAAGCCTTTCAGAATCAGTAACCTGACTGCTTGTCTTGAACTCTTCCAACATTTTGGCCAAGCTCATTTTTGAAGCTTTAAGCTCTTCACAATCACGGACAGAATTCTCAAGATCTTTCTTGGTGACATTAAGTTGATTCTGGAGCTCTAAGTTGACTTCATCAAGACTCTTTTTTTCCAAAGTGGCAGCACTGATTTGAGTGGACATCTCAACCTTCTCCTTTGTCAGTGTTTCTGTGAGGGCTTGCAGTTGGGTATTCTTCATTGTGAGATCTTCTTTTTCCAAGTTCAGTGACTGAAGTTTTGCCTGCAACTCGGTGTTCTTGGCATCAAGAGATTTTTTAGCATTTCTGGCAGCATCTCTCTCCAAAACTAGATTGTCCCTCTCAGATGTCAGCTGGAACCTGCTCTCATTCAGCTCCTTCTCAAGTCTGTTCCTCTCTTTGCAGACGTTTTCATAATCTTCAGCAAGCTGGTTCTTCTTAGCCTCAAGCTGCTGGATGTCCTGTTGATGCTTCAAGAGCGTGTCATTCCTCTCTACACTTTGTCTTTGAAGCTCCTCAATTTGGGTTTGGTGTTCACCTTCAGCATGCTTCAGGTTTTTGTTTTCAGTTTGAACTTCCTGAAGAGATTCTTTAAGTTTCTCCAGCTCCTTGCTCAATGAAATTCTTTCTGTATCTAAATTCTTGTTGGTGGTTAGTAGTTCCTCTTGACTTTTTGAAAGCTTGTCTCTTGTGATTATCAGTTCTTCGCTTTTGAGTGAAAGCTCCTTGTGACTAACCTCAAGGGCAGAGAGCTTGGTCTGCACATCTGAAAGCTGCGTCTCCAGTCTAATTTTCTCAGCCTTAGCATCGTCACTTTCTTTACACTTGAGCTCCAGATCTAGTATCTGCTTTTCCATATTTTTGGATAAACGTTCAACATCATGCTTGTAGGAGTCAAGCTCAGCGGAAAGACACTGGGAAAATAAAGTTGAAAGAAAAAAGGGAGGGGAATATATATATAGGGAAAAGTAAGATAAATCCAAAAATAAACCAAGCAGATATGGACAAAAATAATATGCAAATGGGAAGGTTAAGTTGCAGAAGCATTAAAAATGGCAAAGATGACACCACAGCTTATACACCATGATGTTCAAAATGAAAGGAACATTTTCACTTCAACACTGAAGTACTTCCATACTTAATAAATATATGGACTACCGTAATGCTAACCAATTTGGACACTGAGATCAAGGTATGTGAAAGGCATGTAAACCAGCAGTGACAACTGGCTACAACAGGTGGCATTATAATACAACCAGTTAAAGCCCCTTACAAGGTAAATGTTTCTAGAATACACATCAAAGGTTTTTTTCTATGTACTGATGTATAGTTTTTGCATGTTGTTTTCAAAATGAGTGCAGTTCAACGGAGAATTAGAACATGTATGAATGCCAATGTTGACGAAAGATCCCTGCGACTGCTGATATCAGTGGTTGGCTGTTTAGGAAACCTTTGAAGAAATATGTGCTCAAAAGTGAAAATGTTCCACTAAAATGAAACATCAGTCTGGAAAAACAGCTAAAGCCCTTATCGCTCAATGAGAGAAAGAGAATTTAAACGAATGGCTGATAAACATGTTTGTTGAGTAGTCAATGAATTGTTGCAACAGTGATCTGTACCAAATGTCGGTTCTTTTCCAAATTTCTGTTTCAGAGAAAACAAAATTTTCAATGTACCTCTTCTCTCATCTTTTTCCCCACAACCATGTTATCTGAAAAGTATCTTGTAATCCTAACTTTATTAGGTGAATCCCTGAATTCAAAGTGCTCTCAGAGCCCATGCAATGTAGACCTAAGATGAACATGACAAAACTGGCCATTAAGGAATGACAAAACTCATTAGAAATGTGTAAGATAGCCATTAAGATGGTGAAAAAAACAGCCGATGATATGCAGAAACAAACAGGAACAAAAAAATGAAATATCATGTTTCTATGTTGTGTTCTATCAATTCTTGTCCCAGTCCATCTCACCATGGTTGTACTTGTCCTGAATGGCACAACACATCTCAGCGTGCTCACCTGGACCTGTTCCTTGTATGGCTGCAGCTCAGACACCAAGTTCTCCAGCTCTTGGGTTTTATCTCTCGATGAGGAGAGCTCCTGCTTCAACTTGTCAGCCTGACCCTGCAGCACCTCAAGTTCCTTCACGTGGAGTTCAGAAGCTTCAGCAAGGGACTTCTCTTGTGAAGCCTTCAGATCCTGGACCAAAGTCTCACCTTGTTGCACATTTTTCTCCTAGCCAACAGGAAATAAAAACAATTAATCACAGCATCCATCTACTTGTTTGACTTATCTACTTGTCTGACTTATGGACACATTCCATATTTAAAATATACTGAAATGAAACATTTTTTTCCAGTGCATGGTTAACCAAATATACACATTTTGAAGACTATTAAACTATTTATCAGTCAGCACAAAAATGTTTTTATCCAGGGAGGAGACAATGTTATCTGTGCTGTTGGTCTAACACAGACCTCTCCTGGCTGTCAACTCACCAAGTTAACAATCTTCTCCTGAAGGCTGCTTGTTTGAGACTGATGTGCATCTCTCATCTCTTTCAGCTCCTGGTCTTTGCGGGACACTTCCTGTTGGAGTTGCTCATTTAAGTGTGCCACCCTTTCCTTCTCTTCTGCCAGCTGATTCTGTAACTCCTCCAGCCTCCTGACAGGACAGAGAAGCAAAGTAAAGTAAAACAAATGGCCAACTGCAATAAGTAAAGATTTCTCAAATTCCATAACATCAATGAATTACAAACACAAAACTGAGTACAAAATCGTGGCACCTTTCTTTCTGCTTGAGGTCTTCATTCATTTTTGTCAGCTGTGCTGAACTGTCACCAGATGACTTCATCATGTCTGAAATATCAGTTTCCAGCTTGCTCTTGTCCTTGGTAAGTTGCTCAAGTTTATCATCTCCAGCCTTTAGCTTCCTCTCCAGGCCTGAGTAATGATAAGGCAATTTTGTTAGGGTCACCAGGTTTTTTATTGTCTTAAAGGAAAGTCATGACAAAACGTAGAATTATCTTTTCCTTACAAACAAAACACAGCTGATTGTAATGCTTATGTTCTCACCTGCAAGTTGATTTCTTAGAGACTCTGTTTCAGTAATAAGGGATGTGCACTGCTCTTCCTTCTTCCCGAGCTTCTCAGCCATTTCTGCAAAAATAAAGCTGTTTAAAATTTAAGATCCCAGAAACCCCCATCAACCGAAAACATTCACACAGCAGCACAGATGACTAGGAGGGAACAGATATCATTTACCTTGCATTGCTTGCACTGATTTAGTCTGTTCCTCTGTGCTTCCAGACAATTTTTGTTTCTGTGTAAAAGAATAAAATAAAATTTAGCATCACCTTTACATCACATTGCTGAAAAAGTTTCTACATTTTTGGTGAGTTTCCCTCAAGTTGTTTGCTTGTATTGTTAGCCTGCTGAAAGCAAGGGCACAGCTAGCAGCAACCTTGTAAAAGTTTTTCTTAGAATGTAACGATGCAGAAGAATAACTATCACTCAAAATGTCAAGGTATCTCTTTAAGCAAAAACAGGTGTGATACTCTAACAGACAGTGCAGAGCATGAAAAAGACCAAGTACTGCATGTCTAAACCCAAGGAGGTATCCGTCCACTTCCAAAATGAAGTCTTAAACCTCACCAGGCCTCCGAGCTCCTTCTGCAAGGAGTCCTTCTCCTGCTGGATGGTGGTCAGACTCTGCTGTAAGGAGAGGACTTCCTGCTGTCGGCCCTCCAACAGCGAGTTCAACTCACTGACCTGCAGCATATATCAGGTGAAAATACCATTGGCAGGGAGGGAACAGCAAAAAGTCAAAATCAAACAAAGCAATAGGAGACAATGACTGTCTGAAATATGACATTTAAGTTGGCTTTGTAAAAAACAGAGGGAGCAAGCATGTGACTTTGCTGAAATATTAGAAACACTCAAATGGAATATTACAATACACAGGAAGGGAATAAGGCTCCACCTTGTCACCCTGTGTGTTTGACTGGCTCTCGACCTCCTCTAAATGAGTCTTCAGGGTTTCGAGCTCCTGGTTGCCTTGAGCTTCCTTGGAGCGCAGAGTTTCCATTGCTGCCATAAGCTCTTTGGTTTCTCTGTCCTTGTCCTGGACCTGTTTAGTTAACTTTGCCTCTTCCCCTTCAAGCTCCTTCACCTTTAGCTCAGCAGCATGCAGCTTTCCCAATACATCCTCCATCTCCACAAGGTGTTGCTCCTCCGCTCTTTCAACGCTGCACCGTAGGGACTCCTCCAGCCGCTCCTTCTCCTCAGTCAAAGACAACAGCTGTGTCTTCAGTGCTTCTGTCTCCTGGGTCAAGGCTGTGGTGTTGGTTTCATGTCTGGCTCCAGCCTCCTCCAGAGCCAACTTGTGCTCCACTTTCAGCCTCTCAAGGGCACTCTTGGTCTCCACAAGCTCTGCTGCCTGGGCACCTGCACCTTTGCTGGAGGACAACTTCAGCTCCTCCATGGCTTGCTGGTGAGAGGCAATGGCAGATTCTAGCTTGGACCGCCACAGTTCTATAATGTCTGTCTTCTCCTTCTCAGCCTGGCTCAGGCGTATCTGCAACTGTTCACTGTCACCAGAGAGCCTAATGGATGTAGCCTGAAGCTGGGCAACAGCCTCGCTGTGGCTCTTTTCTTGAGCTTCCAGCTTTTCCTTGTATTTCACCAACTCCTCCTGCTGCTTAGCTTCCTGTGAGGCCAACTGATCCCTCAGAGAGTTTATCTCTTCCAGAAGGGGAGAAAGAGTGGAGTCTGAGCCTTCAGAGCCCGGCTGGGACTCAAGACGCAGCCGCAGGTCAGCCACCTCTCTGGTTCGTAGTGAGAGGTCCCTTTCCAGCTCCATAATGCGGGATCTTTCTGAGACAGTAGCAACCTTTAAAAGTAAAAATCATATGTTCAAATGTGGCCCAGTCTGACACACTGATAGAGTGTGTACAGTATAATAACAGCATTTAATATATGACCATTATTGAGCATTTTGAAACTAGACAGGTAAATCTTAATGATGGAACAGAAATATCGCATAACAACATTTCATATGTCCGGGGAGGCAGCAACTTCATGATATTAAAACTTAACCAAAATCCACTAATGGCTCCAGATATGAGAGTAGATGTTACATTCACTTGCTTTGAGTTGGGAACACGTAATACAGATCCAAATAAAAAATATTATACTGACCTCTTGTGGATACACAGAGTATGGTCAAAATGATGGAAATGCCAGTGAAAGCATCCATGGGATTGTTTTTGAGTGATGTGCAAGACCTTTTCCACCATTGTCAATAACACTGTTACTCACAATCAATGCGTTGATGTTATTATTGCCCCTGTCACATAGTAGAGGTGTGGACTGAATAGATCCCATTAAAAGCACTCCATGGAGCCATCATCACTGAAGGAAGCATTTGCACTGGTGCTTCCATTATTTTCATCATACTGTGGATATTTGTCAATTTTGCTGTCAATTAGAATGGACTAAAATTAAGCTCTCAAATGCTGCAGCATCATCGCATCACCATTTCTTGATTTAACAACTGTCAATGCAAAACATGTAAAAACTATGGCCCTGAACCTAATGAAACTCTGGCTTAAGAACTGTATGTCTACTGATACCCCTTTATGGTTGTGATATCCTGGGGAACACAAGGAAGCAAGTTTGGGAGGTGGAGCGGGTTTAAGACTGGCAAGAGGCTGGGACCGCAAATAAGCAGGACAGTTGGAAGCTGGGAAGGTTGAGGGAAGTAAAATGAAGGATAACCAAGAAAAGGATTAGCTGGGGACAAAAGGGAGAAGTTTGTCTGTCTGGTTATGCAGCGATACCAGTAAAGCCAGAGTGTGTGAGAAAGCGGAGTAGATATGTGGTTCGCCTTTTGCACCATTATGAAAGAAATACATGATTTATAATGTAATAGAATTTTGAGTGGCATCTACCACATTGGCACTAAGGTAAATGAGAGGGGAGTTAATATTGCTAGAGGAGTAAAACAGTTAGGAAATCAATTTGTGGGTATTGCCGCAAATTATGAAGCCAAGCTGCAAACCCTTTTAATGCAGGTTGGACTAATCTGCACATTCAAATGCAGCTACATTTGCTACTATGTTTCATTCTAATTTGTGTGTTTACTATGAAAGCAGGAGCATTTTTCCTCCTGAGAGGCCTGCAAAAATCATTTGTGTGTTCACCTCAAGCCCACCATATGCATCAAACCTCCAGTTACTCCTCAGCACCTCTGTGTGCCCCTTCCTTGCTAATTTTACTGCCACTATCCCCGTCCCCACCCCTCTCTCCAAACGCAGCACATCGCAGAGTGGAATCCATTACCCTAGTGTCTTCTAACTCTCTTTGGAGTTTCTCAGCTTTGGTCTTTTCAAAGAGAAGGCTCTGTTCAAGCTCCTTAATGTGGGCATGCTCCAGTCTGGTCTGCGTCTGTTAGTAAACAAGGGGGAGAGGAAGAGAACACACCAGTGCCACCATCACATGCCAGCCCAACGCAGACAGAGAGGGAGGGAAAGAGGACAGAGGGTTTGTGATGGTGATGATGGTGCATATATGTGTGTGTGTGTGTGTGTGTGTGTGTGTGTTTGGGGGTTGGGGAGGGGAAGTGGGTGATGTGTAGGTGGTAAGATACCCCATGCAGAAATTTCAGGCTGTGCCATGAAACAACTGGACATAGGGAATATCGTGAAAGAGTGGTGGGAAATTCAAGAGAAGCAGCAGAGGTAAATGGCATGTGTTATGGATATGCAAGATGCGCACATCAATGGATGCAGTTTAGAAGTAACCATGCAAAACAACACCTGGTGAACAAAGCATAGAATAGATTGTTACATAGAATATTTAAGAATGTGTGTCAAGCCAGCAAGTAAATAAAACAAAACTGACTTCACCACAGATATTAAGAGAAAGCAGCGCTGGCTGTTTCTCCCCCTTCTGTCTGTAAATGAGGTCATTACATTACACAGAACTAATGTATTCACACGCCAACACTGCCATATTTGATCATCCAATAGGAATTTAATATTTTAATTTGAGGACATGTCTTGACTTATGTTTATTTGTCCTTTAAATCCTATTCTTTGCTGCTGCAATGACCCAATTTTCTCTGTGATCAGTAGTGCTCATCTCATCTCAGCTTTCATATTAAATTCAAATATTAAATTATTATTCAAATATTAAATTTCAAATGACAGTGACAGTTTCATAGTATTCATAATCAACCTTGCTTTCTCTCTTATGTGGTAAAGCCAGTTTCCATACTGTATAATGTAAGTATAAGGACCATAGATTATCAGATCACCATGTATAGCATTTGTGATAAACTTAAAAGTAATAAATCAGTAACACAGAAGAGCATGGGGCTCTTGAAATGGAGAGGGCTTCCGGTTGACTTCCTGACACTGTGTACTGTGAATAAGGATTTAATAGCGGTTTAATTGCACAATCTTCTGCACAATTTAGAGCCCCTAGTCTTACATGTTACTAAGTGTAGTACATTTACTTTTAGTATCATTAAAAAAGGGGAATACCACTGAGTTTCAGCTTTTAAATATGCTATTATATATGACCTATGCCTGTTCATGCTTTATAACAACGGTTTGGGTGTGAAAGTTTAGACAGACATGATATGTGCCCACAAGCATCAGTCACCTATTCACTGTCTAAAGAGCAGCTTCAGACTGCAGTGCATCCTGGCATCACAAATTAGAGGTTTAGTTCTTTGTTCTGCAGTATGGACTACCCTTGGTTTTAAAAATTAACACTCTCAAATTGAGTGCTATTCCCCTTTAACTGCAGTGGGGAGTTTGAATTCAGGCCTGTGACTCGGCAGTGGAGTGGCAGGGGAGCATCTCCAGTGGTTCCATGCTAAGCACCGGACCAACACGAAAGACAAGAGGAGGAGAAGGAAGGAGAAGCAATAACATCACATCACTGAGTGAGGAGGCATTGAGGGTTATAGCACAACATTAGTACACCTCCAACAGCTCGAAAACAACAGAAAGCATTTACAGGGTTGGCCTGTTTCATGGTTTTTAATGAAGTATTTTAAGCTGCATGCATATTTTTAATACACCCATAGCTGTGAGTAATTAATAAACGGTTAGTACACGATTAAAAAGGAAGATAAAGGGGTATTCTAACCCTGTAGCTCTCATTTTAAAGATCTATTTTGAGCCTGGATGCCTTCAGAGTAATTGAGATGGTCCCCTGATTGGTGTAGAACTGTGGAACAAATAACAAATCCTTTGATCAGAGATGAACACAGACAGAAGTCCACTTGGCTCTGTCCCTAAAGCTTGAGATGAGAACATGACTCATTTGAGAAAATGATCTAATGAATAATTACAAGCTACCGTGATGATTTATTGTCTTTAGTATTTTGTGAAGGAAAATGTATAACTTTCTGACTAACAGTCCTTGTTCTAATGATAAACTAAGCCAGTAAAATAATCTAGCTGCCCATAATGTCTCTCAGTTTATGTCTGTTTATATTTCACAGCACTAACAATAGTCTGGCTGTCAGGGCTTTGCTATTACCCCTGAAGTGCAACACTATTAACATGTGTCATACCAGGAGACATTTTGTGACCTCATGGATATCAGGACATCAGGCGTGGCTATTTATTTCTGGTTTTGGCACAGCTCTGCCTCTAATGCCACAGCCTTTCAGCACCATGGAGGGTATATTGACAGTCTCATTTTATGCAGGATGGGGACAGAATCAATCCATTTATAGAGCAGGGACAGGGATAGGGTAGGATCCATTGCTAACACAAACTGCAGATAATTTAAATGCTAATTACTTGCCACACTGATCTGTGGCTCAAAGAAGCTCAAGAAGTCAGACTAATGGAAACAAAGCAGTTAAATCACTTTTATGTCAAGGATGAAGAGCAAAGTTGTTGTGACTCTGTATTCCTGAGGTGAACCCAGGATGCATTCTGATTGGAGCATCTGCCGTTCCCTATGTAAGAACAGCATTTCAAATTTAAATCAGTGCCGAACCAAAACTTGGGGGAACTTGAGGGAATTAAACATCCTTGCCCAATGTTTGTTTTAAAGATGTTTTCTGATTTGCAGGTCAGATGATTTTATGCACATATTTTAAAAAATATTTCCTGATGACCAGCCTTGAGATCCACTGCCTTGTTTATCAAAGGAGAAATCAATAAAATTTGCTTCTGTGAATAAAAAAACTGGTGTGTATTTGCATTGTGCATTTACCTCCAAGTCTCCTTTGGTAATGCATGCTTCTTCTACACGGAACTGAAGGTCTTCCACCTTCCTATTGAACAGAAAACAAAATGATATTGAAGGTTTGTCATTTGAATCCAACAGGGGAACTGACCTCCGCTACACTGCAATGATAAAGCGTAGGATTCATTTTTCAAAAACAAGTCAACCAAGGGCTGCACTTTCTCCATGACTTTGTAATACTGACCACACCAGCATAATGGATCATACCGCTATTTTTGCATATTTTAGCCCATTTACTACATGGCATACATTCATAATTTCACTGTTTTTTTGTTTTTTTTTAATAGACGTTAAGACTTATCATGCAAAAATAAAGTAATTGACAAAAATAAACCTGGGGGGGATATTCACTGTGATGGATTGCCTATCTCAAGTTATTTTAAACTCTGTTACCTTAGCTACTATGTTCTGTCTTAACAGAGTGACCCCATGGAATTACAACACATACTTACATACAGTTATTTTTCCTGTTCCTGACTTACCTCCTTTCTTCCTCCAGCTGATTCAGCATCTCTATTTTTTCTTTGTCTGCAGCCTCCACCAAGGCACGGAGCTGATCCATCTTGGCCTCCATCTTCATTAAAAAGACAAGAAAATGGACAAAAATAAATCATATAGATGCACCAACAATCAAGACAGAATGAACATACATTGAAAAGTTGAAGTTACGCTATACTATGTCACTTTCAAAAGGCAAAGATGGAGTGGGCTCAGTGGGACCCAGTTTTTGCTCCTGGAGCCATACAGGATCAGCTACAGTTGGTACTACAGTTGAATAGGGCTCTTTTATCGTTTATTTGTATCATGATATACAGAAAAAAATTATTTTGTTACAAATGTAATTGCTGTAAGGCCAGATGCAGAATTTTCAGTGCATGTACATTTTTGAAACTGTGGAGAGCCACTGGGGTTAACTGAATGTGAAGGCATCACTACGTTACAAAGTATTTCTAACTGGTAAGATTTCAAGATGACCAGCCATTCATGAGGTTTATGCAGAGTGAATATGTGCCACTGGGTGAGCTGACCTGCTCTTGATCATCCCTCAGCAGGTTCAGTTCCTGTTCCACCTCCCCTACATGGCTGGTGGCCTTAGCAACCTCCGCCCTCTCCATGTCCCGCTCAGCCAGCAGCTGCTCAATGTGCTGCTGCTTCTCCTTCAGCGCCTCCTGCAGAGCTGTGGTGCCCGAAATCTTACGATTATACCGTGATGATGTCTCTGTGAGCTGTGGAGAGACAGAGGGGAGGCATGTTCAGACTGCTGAATGGGGGGAGCATGAAAAGACACGTTAGAGCAACCTTACACCGCAATTCATTGAATCTGATTGCCCGCAGGTCTGTTGCAGCTAATCAGGTATTTGTGTTCGTTTCAATAGTCCTGTTGTTGTTGTGTGTGTCCTTTTCTCACCAGGCCTGTGCGGCTGGGCTTGGCGCTGACAGAGGACGCCACAGAGCTCATGGTACTGATGGATGAGGCGCTAGGGCTACGCTTCAGGCCTGACGGTGTGGCCACTACTTTGCGAACGGTTGTCTTTGCTTTGGCTGGCGTGGTTGAAGGGAAGCCAATGCGTGTAACCTTGTGAACTGGAGCGAATAAGCCGTACTTGGGCTGGCACTGAAAATATCTAGGGAGACATGAATGAATACAATTATACTGAAGGAATTCATCATTTTCATGTGGTTGACCTGTCAATCAACTTTTCTCTTTGTCCTTTACAGACACGGTGACTTTTGTACCTTGTGCCAGCGACCGCCCCGTCATTCTTTCCTAAAGGCTCATCCAATTCCACACCACACCACTCGCCTTTGGCAAAATCTGTCTCTCCAAGGAAGCGTACCACTCCTGCCTTTGTACCGCCAACCTGGAAAGAAAACACAAAACATTAGTCAACATTAATGTCCACAAGAGATCAGAGGCCTGGAGGGTAATCAGCTTTGCGTGGTAATAAACCCTGAGTGAGATAATGCCATCAAAGCAACAGAAACAAGCATGCACCAGCCTTAACAACATCACAAAATGAGGCCAAACTGTCAGAATCCGAAATTTAACATGTTTTCATTTTAATTATTTAAATTCACAGCTGCAAGGTCTGCTTGATTCTAAATTTGGTCTTTGTGAGGATATTTCCTCTACACCCCACTGAGCATGAGTGATACTTCCTCTTTTAATGTGTTGCATAGCCTCCTGCTGAGGAAGGGAGAAAAAAAGAGGAATCTGTCAGGAGGAAGTGGGCTGTTCACTGGGACAGATTTGAGAAAGGACTACACACAGACGATGACTTCACTGACTAATGTTAGCACAACTACTGTATTTCCATATTTCTAAGAAGGTGAAGTTCAGTGAAATTTAAAGAGGCCATGTTTCACACGTACATTCCTGAGAGATTAACATGGAAAAGGGGAGGAGGGGTCAGTGAGTCGTGTGACTCTGGCCAGGCACTAGCCTATACTTAAGGTGATGTTGCCACTTAAGAGGCAATGGGTGCATTTAGAGCTTTCCACCTCTCCCCTGGAAAGATGTGTGAAGGAAAGATAGTGAGTCTTTAAAAATAGAGCAGTCTTTGGCATCATACAAAAGAAACTGTCTCCTGCAAACCCTTCCAAGATAAAAGCACACATATTTGCATATACACATATATCTATGAGAGATAACAGAATACACTGACAGTCACAGGGGAGTGCTTGCTCAACAGGACAAGTAAAAGAACACAAGCACCATATAAGGCAGCAGATTAGTGGGAATCAATGATGTAACACCTGACATTCTCCAGCGCACACGTGGAATACACTTCCTTTTCAGAACCGCGAACCGAACCAAGTGACAACATGAGTACAAAGTTTACAAAACTTTGGGAAAAAAACTGGCACAAAATGTATTTACTATAATGTAATGTAAACTTTACCAATACACGGTCACCCATCTTCAGCTCCCTTTCCCCTTTCTTGACTGATCCGGTCTCTGAGAGGTTGGAGACAGATTCGCTGTTGGTGCGTGCGAGGTTGGAAGCTGGCGTTGCTGGTGTAACAGATGAGGGCTTCTTGGCTGCCAAGGTAGTTGAAGGAGCTGGTGATTTTGTGGAGGGTACATGGGAGGCAACGCTGCCAACTGAAGGAGTGGGCGAAGCGGCGCGGGATGGTGGCGCAGTCTGAGTTCCATTAGCCTCTCCCTCTGTGCGAGACAACTTAGATGGACGGGTGAATATCCCTCGTAAGGCCTCGCACTGGAAGTAGCGCACGCCAGCCACCGAACCATCATTCTTCCCAATGGGCTCATCCAGAACAATCCCTGCCCACTGCCCAGGGGCGAACTGTGTCTCCCCCAAGAACTGTATGAAGCCTGGTTTGTTCCCGTTAACCCAAACTCGCTCCCCAATCTGGAAGCTCTCCCCGGCATTCTGGGCATCTCCTCCACTGGCACTTGCAGCTGATTTGTCGGCCGCAGCTTTAGATGCAGCTGAAAAAGAAAGCGGGTGGGAAGGTTCACAGCTTGTTACACATCCCTTGAGGTAACTGTCTGGTGTGTACAAGACAAATTTGACTTAATGCTGTGCAAAAACATTGTTATGTTATTCAAAGCCTTCTCCACCTGATTTTCAACATACTGTGCAAATTTCCTCTTGACACTTTCTATTGCAAATATTTATCCAGATTAAAACTGTTTAACCGCATGGCAGTTGAACTATAAAGTTAGTGACATTTCTCCATGACCTCTATTTGTCAGCAATATGATACAAAACCCAACTGGACAATACCCCTGCCATGACATGACAAAAATAGGCTAAATGTTCCCAAAGCTGGCTTAAATAGTGTTACAATACAAATCATCAATTTTGGCAACACAATGGTATAAATGCATTATGCCTAGATCTCCTTAATGCCATAGCACTTATCAGTATTATGCCTGCATTGCACAAAATACTCAGTCACTTCAGCAAATCCAGACGAATGAGGCTGAGAGCCCCTTACTGCAAACCTAAGCAAACTGATGATAAAATCAAAGCCAGACGCTGGTTCACACAGCATAGTGTTTCACACAGATTCTCTCAGCAGTAGCAGCTACCACTGCTCTAATTTGAAAATTCACCATTTAGCCTAATGACTCACTATAATCAAGCAAATATGGGCCAAATGAGGTAAATGTGATGAAGAACAACAACAAAATGCCATTTTTGTGAGATATTGGAAGGGGAATATGGGGAGTAAGAGCAGCAGCAAACATACAGGGGGCCCCAATCTTTATATGTTGCTCCATTAATTCAGGATAAAATGATGTCAGCCAGTTCAAATTATTTTGCTAATCCTCATCCAGTTTCAGGTATTTCATTGTGCTTTCATTGAGCAAACTAAATCTGTGTCTTACAAACACCAAAGGATCTTTATATTCTCCTCTAAAAGCTTGTCTAATTATTACAGTGCCTTCATCTATTGGCTTCTTTCTGAGGAAACTAGCAACCATGTCTGAAAATACGTTAATGGATGGGTAAGCTTCAAGAGTCATGGTCATAATCCATATAAGCCTGACTAAAGCTGCGACTTTGCAGGTTTGAGCTTACGGAGCTATTGCTTTGGTTTGACTAAATTTCAAGCTTGCTTCAATGAAAAGAAAACCCCAGGCTTATATCAGTTTGTCAACAAACATATCAACTAACTCAGTTACCCACGTATGAGGGTACAAAAGATTTGAGGGCAGGCACTGCATCATTGCGTGCCTCATGGGAATCAGAGGTGGAGGGAGCTGGAGGTGTGGAGGACTCTTACCGGTGCTCGGGGTGGTCTTAGGGGCCGTTGTCCCCGGTGGCCTGGCGATCTTGCTGGGCATTTTGATCCCACTGGGTTTGGCTGTACTCATGTTTCTTCTTGTGATCTGTTAACTTCACAAGGCTTGTGTCTGTCAGTGGGCGCAGACTGACCCCAGAACATCAACACAACTGGGTGCAGCTCTGTGATGGCGAAGCTCTTCCCTCCGCACCAAAATCAATTAAAGAAAAAAAATCAAATCAAATAAAAAGAAAGAAAAAAACAAATAAAAGAAAAACAAAAACCAGGAAAAGGGAAAAGGGAGAAAAATGGTGCTTGCAAAAAGGACCCTGTATGAAGAAAAAAAAAAGAAAATTATTTAGATTGCAGGAAAGTTGAACTGCATTTAGGTTTAATCAAAATATCTCTCTCTCTTTTTTTTTTTTTTTTTC
>OMKZ01000411.1:16351-28188 GCA_900302535.1 Neoniphon sammara
CTCACATCACAGGATACAGTAAATTGGCGTGATGATATTATCAGTCAATACTGGCCTTTCACAGATATATGGGTATTAGCATTTGTTCCGCCAAACACGCAGTGACAAGATCGACCCAAAAAATCGTATTAGCACAATGATTTAAGATTATTTCTTAAGGTTTTCCCTTTTGCTGTACACTAGAAATTGAGAAAAAAAGAATCACTCTTTTCAAGATGTGTCTGTAGTTAAGAATTCCAATAAAAACTTTTATTATAGGGAGCAAAAATGATGAATTAAGCTAAAATAAATCATTACTGGCGACATATTATACATTATCCCCCAATAATTAGTAGATTACCCAAAATGAATGCAAGACTGCATGGACTGGGCCCTATTACACATCCATGTGATTATTTGGGTGAATAAATCAAGTTGGGCTGGTTTAGACAACTGCACTGTTTACTGTTTATTTCTGCCTCAAATTCCACTGTGGGTCACACTGGCAGAAATACACTGACACTGGTTTAGAGACAACTAATAAATGGCAAGTACAGATATGCCTTAAAGGTTTTCTGTCATCACAGAATGACTTTGTTTTTGGTTATGTGTCAATGGAGGCACTTTGTTTCTGTTATGACAACAGGCTCCTCAGCACTGACCACGTCACCGCCAGACCTAAAAATACCCTGTCAAAGGCCAGGGGATACACAGGGTCCAGATTTATGTTACCATCATCATAAATGTCTGAATAGCTCTTATCAATCCTGTACTCCTGATCACAATACAAACATTACCACAGCCTAGTCGCTCTATGCATTAAAAAGAAGTAGCCAGTTCTGGATGATTGCCTCTTTAAAAACAGGATTACTGCAAGAGCACCACCACTACCACCAGATTATCCTGTTTGCCAGATTACGGACAAACTAATTAGCTGAAGTTGTTGTTTTAAACATGGTCTTCCTGTTGTTAGTGGGCTGACAAGATGACTGTGTGACCACTGAGCATCGTATAATGCTGCAGTGTCTCTGTCTTAGGTCATTTACCAAAAATATGCTAAAGTTAGATACTTAAGAAGCCTTCAATCGAATTATATAAAGAGCAAAAATCAGGTCTAAAGCAGATCTGTAGCATATTTCAGTAGATGTTTGCATCTCAGTCACAGGAACTCTGTATAACAGGTGTACAGAAAGGCTAAGTCCCATGATGGATCAAATTACCACCTTACCACTGAAGGTTGACCACACAAAAACAATCCACTGATCCACTGCAGGGACAGCAGACTTTGTTGATAAATTAATAATAATAATAATAATAATAATAATAATAATAATAATAATAATAATAATAACAACAACAACAATGGACCATGTGTCTGCACTTGTGTCCTTAATAAAGTAATAATAATAATAATAATTATAATTGTTAAATAATAATAATTGTTATTATAAATAAATACCAATGTAATTACCCAAGAAAGGGCTGCAAAGTGTATATATACAAACATGCTACATACTGAACATATAAACCATGTTGTAACCTCACAGAGGGATCTGATAAACAGAGTAATAAACAGCATGGGGCAGAATGCATAAAATTAGATTTTTAATATCTTAACACTGCCATGTACTGCTCCCCTGCCTATAAGAGAATAATGTGTGTTCGTATTTTGAGTGATTTAAATGATTAGGAGGCTACATGAGTGCTAAGTCTTGCAGTTGAAGCTTGAACTTGTTTTAGCACCATTATGTGTGAACGGGGAAGGAGTGCTTACTTTAGCAATGATAGGCTAAGTGAGAGAACTGCTGTTAAGTGATACATCTTTTCTAAAAGTTGCTGTTAAATAAGTTATGTTATTTCTTACTATTGCCACAGCTGATTTAAGTACTATATAAGAAATGGCATGCATCATGTTTACAGCCCCAAATCCTGGGGCCAGTTTCTCAACAACAATGGTGCGAATACTTTATGAATATCCTAAGAGGGAGCTTGTCACGCAAACAAGAGGACAAGCCTCTGAAAATCCTTCAATTTTCCTTTAACAGGAGATAAAGCCAGCAACAGCAGGCAATACGTACCTGTATATTCATATATCAGTCAAAACACAATGTTACAACTACAGAGTGCTTTCTCTTGATGAAGTGACTGAAGAGTTTTGAAAAAGAAGTTTAACTTAACGCAGGGCACCAATTTGACAGAACTTTTTTCCAGAAGAAACATACCTTCCATTCCTGAGAAGACTTAAGAGCTAAGTTAACCAAAACAACCAAGAAGGCAGCCACTGACTCTCACACACCCTCTGAGACATTTCTCAGCACAGAACGAAGGGTGGTCATCAGGAGGCGCTGACCTACTTTGTATGCAGTGTTCCAGTTTTCCCCTGCTGTGCCTTTGAATGATACTGATTGATGCCCTCAGGTCAACAGGACCGTATAAGCACTAACCCTCTAAAGAAAGCATTCAAATGATTAAAGCCTTCATGGTTTAAAAAAAAAAAAAGCCATAATAGAAAGAGAAGCTATCTGTGACCTTCTACATCATTAAAATTCAATATTTTTCTATGCAAAAAGAAAAGAAAGTGAAAAATTACATAGCTTTCATCAAAATCTTGTTTGACTGACATATATGGCTATGTTAAATCCCAGAAAATGTTTCTACAAATCATAAGCTTTATTTGGCACATTCTTAGAATGGAGGCAAAAAAAACTACAAACTACTACAAAAGTCTCGTGGGAATGCACAAGAGAATGTTTCAGCTCTCATTGGTGAGCTGGGTAAGTCAGTTGAAAATGATCCACTTAAGCTGGAGACATTTCCCACTGCAGTAATGGTAATCTTTTGCCTCTGACTCACACTCTAATCTGCTGCTAGGAAGAAAGCCAAATATCAATGTTCTGTCAATGTTTTGTAGAGGTTTGGGGAAATTAATTTGCTGATGTACTGCAAACCCAAAATGTTCATATTACTTCAGTACCAGGCCATACCAAATCCCTTGTTATCTGGCAGAACAGGACTGAAGTTTATTCTACTCAACAAATCACAACATAGACATAATCAACCTCCATGTTCAAGGACTAATGGCATATGTATATTTGCCAAGTATCTGTCCAAGCCATCCACAAGCCAAATATAGACTGAATTTTTAAAGATTTCACTTGTTTCCACAGGAGGCATCAAAATGTGATGGATAGACTCCTTATAATGAATCAAAGAAAATCAATCTGCAGATTAATGTGTACACACTGGAGTCCTATTCTGTCCAGATGACAGTGCTGAGACACTACATATTTTAGTACAGGCATTTTTTGCTGACAAAAGTAGTGCAAAACCACTTCTTCAACAGACACAGACTAAATTTTCTCACGCTTTGTGATAACACTAAAAATTCTCTACGACTTAAATTCACCACCCATTTCATCTCTGTGAGTACCTGATGGGGAGTGCAGCACTGTTACACAAGCCAGTAAGCTTTAGAGGCGGTTCTGGCACAGTAAGGTCTACTCAATCCAGATTCACACACACAGCAAGCAGGCCCTATTTATGAAATCCTCAGGCTTGGTACAACAACAACCTCATAACTGTCTGGTACCAAATAAAAAAAAAGGGGAGGAGGCAAACAAGACTTACGACTTTCTGCTCTCAGAAGTGTGTCTTCTGATCTAGCTCGCACTGACATATACACACTCTTGCTTTTGTCATTATTAGTTAGTACAAGGCCAAAGCATGCTGTGGTTCTTCCTTTTTGAGGAAACATCTGTTCGGGATATTATGCAGCTTACTGCTAGCACTGGCTGAGGAAGATATAGGCACTAAAAGGACATTCACATGGCACATGAAGCAGGATTCTGCATCCTTCGTGTCTGTGAATACAGATCTTCTCGTCTTTAGTTCAATTCCCTAAAATTCCACACATGTACATTTGATCTAGATTAAAGCAATCAGGATGGGAGGTCTTACTTGTAAGTCTAGGTTCACAGTCCAGCCACAAAAGATACCTGAAACTGTAAAATATACACTAGGACAGTGAAAAACACGTGTAGGCCCATGTGTTAAAGTTTAAACTATCTTGATGTTTCGGCTATAAAAGGTCACAAAAAGTTATGCCGTGCCATACCAGGCCAAAAAAGCTAACTTAATTAAAGGCAATAATACAGTCCCAAATAACACGTAAACTGTCTAATGTAAAGGTACTCTGGAGTTTAACAGCACAGGGTCCTTCATCGATGGCATATATTGCCCGGTATGTCTATGCAATTGATAATCTTTCTGGACACTGACGTGTTAGTTGTCTTGAGGTTTGGTTCACACGGTGGAAGAAAAGCCAGCCAACCGGTCTTATCCCGTCCTGTCACGCCACTGAGTCCCAGTAACAAAGTAAGAGCAGTCGGTGAGGTGGCACATCTGGTTACAGAAGAGTGCAACAGGGGACAGGAAAAACTCCATCTTAAACCAATGTTAGGTACCTTACTATTTCTAGACAATCTGTTTGGCGACAGTGCGTTTTGTAACCAGTAATAATCCACGAGTTGAGGCAAACAGGCAAAGATCCGGCCTGGCCACTGACTGACGAGATAGCAAATTCCACGAGTCCAAAAGTCTCCGCAATGTCACCTAGGCTCCGGTAGGGCACACTGCTGCTGCAAGTTGACAACCAACAACAAATTGTTAGATATATCACCTGTAAAGACAACGTGCCGTGGGGCGTTGGTTCAATAAGCAATCCACTATCGGTAATGTCATCTGTCTTGCTTTGGCGAACCCTGTCTGTGTCATCACAAGAATAAATAGCTGTGAATAATAGTAGCTAACTAACGTTAGCAGTGAGGCCCAAGTAATACGGCGGATCGGCGGTTAGGACCAGAGGGCTGGCTAGCTAGCTAACAGTAACCCCAAGTAACGTCTACGTTATCTGAACAACTTCCCTCTAACATATAGTATATCCCGAGTTGTCGCTGGCAGAGGGACGAGCAAGTGCAGTGGAAGTAAATGAGCTCGGCCTGAGCAAATACTGACCTGATATGTTTCTGTACGATTCACGTCTTCTGAAGAGAAAATATATGGCTAGCAAGCTAAGTGTGTAACCACGACTGCTCGGATCAGACTGAGGCACAGCCCAGCCTGACGAGCTGTCTGTCCAACGGTACGGAGGAACGTCAACGCTAGGTGCGGACCAAAGATGACTTGTTCTCAAAGATGGATCAGTCCCTGCCTTCAGTCCGGAAAACAAAACAACTTCGAGAAATACACACACACAAAAAAAAACCTTCAATACAGAAAGACTGGATGGAAATCCAAACGCGTTGATAGCAGAGTAGACTAACTTAAATTTAAAAGTAGAGTAAATCAAAGCTTTAAACACAGCGCCGATGAGTAAGATTTGTAAAGTACATAGCGGAGGATCATTAATGCGCATGTGACCAGTCCTCCCTCCTGACTGGTTTACTACCATATTTATAAGTACCTATAAACATATTTATAAGTAACTATGCACAATCTGTGCGTGGCTACTTTTTAATCACCGCGCATTAGGCTATTTGTTACATTTTGTAAGGACCTACTTGAACACTGATTGTTCATGTTTTAAATTACAATTCTAAAAGTTGTCCTTTTACTTTCATTGGCGGGCTAATCGCCTCACGTTTGAAGAGGGTGGCTCTTGCATGATCCCACCACTATCAGTTCCCCTTAAGATAGTTGTATACCACAGATGTATCAAACTTGGAGGCACAAAATAGTTACCAGTCTGTGAAACACGTGACATTTCATGGTTCATACTCACCAATTTAGCACAACCAATTTAATCCAAGTAGCCTAAAATTTGGACGACCAGTTACCTGCTCAAATCCGTAGGCGACTCAACTAGAGTTTTATGAGCATCAGACAGTTCAGTCATTAGGCTCTTTGACAGCATAAACAACTCTGTGCTGAAGCTAGACACCGAAACCATGACCCATATATATGATTGATTTCCATTTATAATAAACTGGAGATTAAATTTGTGGAGTCAGAATATCTGTGATTTTTTTCAGTGGTTTCTCAATAGCTGTGCACGTGTGTAAACCGAGTTTTCTACGTAAATCTTCTTGATCTTTGTGTTTATGGAGCAACTTCAGTATTAACTTGATCTTCAGAGGATCTTGTTTAGCTTTCAGAGACATGTTCATTTTCACAAATCTAGTCTGACCTGTGCAAGATCATAGTAAAAAGATGCAAATGTTTAAGGGTCGCTTTTCATCTGAGCTCTCTGTACTTTCAAAATCATATGAACTATGCAACCCAATCAGCAACAGAGCTTATTACTCTCTTTGGCACAAAATCGTTAAACCTCCAAAGCTCGCTGTAGATGCAGGAAGGTCAACATGTTGCCAGGAAACCACACATGTATTTTAAGTCTGTTGAATAAATCTAAAAATACTTGGGTTTTATGCTGCATTGTCATATACTATCAACACTAACATATTTGGCTCTTTGTGCTGTCAACATACAATAAAATGGTAAAACTTTACTCCTCAGTAAGGCTGACACCGATAAAGAGACTGATAGCGACAAAAAAACATGTTTATCCTGCAAAAACACAAATAAGCTGGCATCTGATGATTAAAAGAGCCCACACAAGCAACACTTTACTTAAACTTTACAAAAAAGAAAAAAAATGTCATGAGTAATACTAGTGCTACAAAAATTTGTCTGATCGGTTGAAACCTCCAAACCTAAGCTGTTGAGGCATCCCCGATACCCCTGCTTTGTTTCTTTACACATTGCATTAATTTCATACACATCACAGACATTCAGCTTGGTACAAAAAATAAACAGTTAAAAAAAGACGTTTGATGGACTGCTTATGAAAATGATTTTCAACTCTCCTGTATTTATAAAGGAATCCCTGGGTTTTAACTCAAGACAGTAATTTCTTATTTTTTGTTTTTAGCTAAATTTCGAGGTGAACTTTTCAGCAAGTCCCTGATCTTAAGGTATGTCCCTGTGGCCTCGGCAACTTCAGTAAATTCTGGTGTATCTTCAAAAGGAACAATCCCAGACGCAAACTTACTCCGATGGGGAAGTGCTGATATCTTCTCCACAGACTTCGGTGAATTGTCACCGGCAGCATTTTCAGTAGAGGGTTCTGGATCAGGGCTCTGAGGGCTGTCCTCTTCAACCTCAGATCTTGTCTGTTTTTCACTATTCTGACAGATGGTTTCAGCAGATCCCTTTGTGTCCGTCACTTCGTCTGCCTCATGGTCTTCCATTTCTGTTTCTGTGTCCCCGTGGGCCGGGGTGGACACACTTGGCGAGCTGGGTACAGGTGTGCCCATGGCAGGTGTCTCACAGTCGCTATTGGTGGCCGTGTCTGCATTTTGTAGAGCTGCCCAGATCAGCCTCTGCTGCTCCTCTAGCTCCTCCAGAGTCAGGCCATCCTCCATCCCCTCCCCAGCTTCATCAACCACTACCCAGGTACCTCCTCGCAGAGCTGGAGAGCCATTAGGTGTGGGAGGAGGAGTACCTTTGGGAAGAGGTGGACGTGTGGGAGTAGCTGGCGGTGTGCCCTGGGGTAAGGGAGGAGGTGAACTAAAGGATGGAGAGCCAGGGGGCAGCGGAGGCTGGAACTGGAAGCCACCTGGGCTCTGATAATGGCAGGGAGTTCCAGGATCTGGGGGAAGACACAAAGTCACCTATGGCTTTAAAAGCGGTGGTCCCATTAAACAGAAGAGACAAGGGGTTGGAGTATTATTGTATATCCTTCTGCATTACAGCTACTAAAAAAAAAAACATTCAGAAACTTTATGTACTGAGTAATAATTACCAGGTCAGTGGACAAAAAAATCAGTACTATTACTGATCACTGGAAATCAATGATTTATTGTAACCTCGGTCTGGTCATTCATGCTCCTAGGGTTCACAATTACCAACATCCTCATATGGGATAGGAATATATCCTGGTTTATAAGGATTATAAGGAAAACCCAACAAAGGAGGTTATTCCTGCAGCAACTGAGGGAGCTCAGCGTTTCACCAGCAATCCTGTTCCAATTTTAGTCTGTAATATACATAAAACACACTAAACCATGGCCTCATTCTCCTCTGCCTCCTACTCCAAGAACAAGCTGCAATGCATTGTGTACAATGCTGAGTGGGTGAATGGCTGTCCACCGCCCTCCAGTGAAGGAGCTGCACAACAGCAGGGTGAATAAAACAGAGGGGAAGAGTGCCTGCAACCCTGCACTTACAGGCAACCATTTGTTCTGAAAACTTTCTTATGGAAGACGGTATTGATCCACTCAGACAAAGACCACCCACAAGCTCGACAACTTCTTGCCAGGAGCTGTCAACCTAGACCAGCTCTTCTAAGACTCAAACCTGTGCACCCAGGTTCCTCCTCACCTCCCAAGTGACCTTAATCCTATTACTGCACTATTCAGTCCAACCTACTTTTCACCCACTGTTGCTTGGCCAGGTATTTGTATACCACCATTTAAGGCTCAAGAATTATGTCTGTGCTTGGAATTTATTGCTTGTTTTTCCCATCCAACCAAGTTTAACTATTCAGTGGTACAGTGTTCCAGTGCTCTGCTACTCACAGCTGGAACCATCCTGTGTGCCTCGCTACCCAATTGCAGTCTATATGTTGTTTTACTGACTACATGGCCAATGTGTATATTTACAAATTTCCCTGTAAAGATACCCTGGTGCTGCTCTACAGGGGTCCAGGACAAAAAAAAATCTAAAATTGCTTTGTGCATTTTGCCTTAAGAATTCCTAAATATTTAATCCCATCCTTTATGTGATTGATCTTAATTTATTAGCACTTGTGTACTTTAACTGGTATTCTTCAAGCTCTTATTGTGTCTGTGTGCATGTTGTGTGTGAGGGCCCCCTTGTGCTATGCTTTTATACTTTATGCTTTGTTTTTAGTATGTTTATACTATGTGGCATGTTTTTACTATCTTTTTATACTTTGTGCAACCTGATGAAGCCAAAGACAAATTTCCAGAAATGGATAATAAAGTTCTATCTATCTGTCCGTCTATATGGGTGAAAAATATGGATCATATCGGTGTGACGCTCGCATAGTCCTCAAGTTATGCGCTGTCTGCAAGCACACAGCACAATGGCTGTCCATCATGTTTCCCCAATTTCTACGTCC
Organism: Neoniphon sammara; assembly: GCA_900302535.1. Lineage (NCBI taxonomy): Eukaryota > Metazoa > Chordata > Actinopteri > Holocentriformes > Holocentridae > Neoniphon > Neoniphon sammara. The sequence continues at coordinate 25,473 of OMKZ01000411.1, forward strand.
TTATGTCACTGTATTAGTTCATATGTCCGGACAAATTCCTGTAGTTATGATAGTTGGTGAATGAAGTGATTAATGAACAGCTACCTGAGTCAAGTTCCATATCTGAGCTCCTGTCAGGACTGGACCTTCTTTTCTTCCTTTGCTGCATGGTTGAGTCAGATTCATGCCGTCTCTTGCTGCAGGTGGCACCAGGCTATGGGCAAGGAACATCATATCAAATTAGAGAAGTGAGCAAACACTAAGAGATGTTGGTCTCCTGGTTTGAAGTCATTACCAATGTCAAGGAGCTGAGTGTATTTCGGTTCAGAATCACTGAGTAGAGAACGTGATGGGGGCTGAAGAATCACATCTAACTAGGAGGCTGCCACATTTAACAGGTATAAGTATGATTGTTGAACATGTTATCTTTCATCTATTCGCCTGAGGAAAATTAGTTCAGACCTGGTGTCCTTCATTTTAAAATATTAGTGTGTATTTTTACACTTAAATGTATGTGTATGTTTGTGATCTTACATCTCCACAATGTTTTGTAGATGTCACAGCTATCATAGACTGTTGGATAGGAAGTTGGCGCGAGAAGGAGATACTAAGGAGACCTAAGAGTGGTGGAGAGAAATGTGTACAGTGTTTGGGGGAGTGAAATACAACCACTGATGGCCTTAGTTACCAAAGGAAAATTGTTGGACAGGTAGGCCGCAAAGTTGGGCTTCATGTGGTTGTACTGCATTGGAACAGAACCATATTGCACGTACTCCTGGAGAGCAGAACAAATGAGACAAAAGAGAGTTAGGCACTTGGGTTAGTAAACATATGTAAAGTGATTCTAGTGATACTTCTAAATCCAATATTTGAAAATATTTTGTCCTCTGTTGTAAACTTACATCCTTTACTTTGTGTGGTGTAGGTACATTGAAGCCTGGGAAATCTACCAGTTTGGAAACATCATAAGAGATTTTTTGTTCACTGGTATCCTCGGACATATCTCCATTATTTGAAACTGCAGGGGAGAAAAACAAATATTCATCTCAAAACTTTAAAATGTTCAAAGCTACTATCATGTTTGTCAGTTTGTTACAGTCAGAGCAGCCTGATCATTGAAAACATACCTTTTCCATCGTATAGTGTTAAGCCAGATTGCTCCATCTCTGCCTCTTTGAGCCAGCCTGGTGGGTAGCCAAGCACCCTCATGCGGTAAATCAGAGGAGACAAAGTGTTGACATCAACTCCCAGCGCTGTCAACAGTTCCTCACTGTTCAAAAACATAACGCAGTAAGACATTTGGGAAAACTTGGACGAGATTTACATCTACTTGTTATATTTCATAGTACAAGTGATAAAATCATTTTGTTGTGTGATCCATTACAAAATAATAATAATAATAATTATCCTGCCTCATGACTCCTGGCTTGTATTTAGCAAATCGCTCCTCAACTTCGTCAGCATGATAACGCTGGTTACTCTGGATGGTCTGGTTGTTGCTCTGAGAAAACTCCTTCCTTCTCTCGTTGATTAGGGCCATGTCTTTTGGCTGGAAAACAATCATGTACAAGAATAACTCTAATTCTGACATTTAAAACTTGGTTCCTACTATACTAGTGATTCATTATTCTTACCTTGGGACAGTCTCTCAGCTGATGACTGCTTGAGCCACAGTTGAAACACATGGACTTGGGCCTGCAGTAAACAGATCAGTGACAAACTTTCATTATTTAGAAATATGCCATGCAGTTACTAAGTAAAGTAAATAAAGCTTCATTTATAATCCAAGTGGTACCTTTTATCTTTCATTTCTATTTCTTGTCCATCTGTGCCAATGACTTGGCTGAAGACCTGCTGATAGCTTTGCAACAATTCAGGAAGTTATATTTTGAAAGCACAACACAGAATCACAATCATTACCTAAACTACTTTTCAAAAGAATCTTTGCTAAAGTGTGTTTTTAATAAACTGTAACTAAATGAATAAATAAATATACAAGCATGTGACCTTCCCTATAGGAATATGTAGTGTACCTTTACCAAATGACTAGACAGACTACAGGGATCCATAGGGACTAAAATGAGGAAAAACACTGTTTCGTGCTGAGTCAGTTTAACAATCTTAAAGATACGTTGGAACTTCCCATCCCTCTGTCAGCTGGGGGGTTTCATTCAGCAGAGGCTGTCCAAGTTTATCAATGCTGAATGTGGTGAAATATAAGACACTTCCCACCACCTGTGACAGAGAACAAAAGGTACACTATATGAAAAGGTCCTTTCAATATTTACATGTGGCAAGAGACAGCAGGTATCACACACACAAACAAGCAAGGCAACTCAGATATAAGATAATCAGAGAAATTTATTTCAAAATTTTACCAGCAATCCACCCAGATAAACCAAAAAAATACTCACACTGAAGGCCTCTGTCACTGTGTTTATGCCACTGGAAGACTTTGCCGGCTCATCTTCCTCCATAACAAAAGCTGAATTCTTCAAAAATGATAAAAACAGTATTTATGAGGGCACAGCTTCTCTTAAGTCTCATAGTAAATAAGACTGTGGGTGAATACCTGAGGTGTCATTCGGAAGGTGGCATTGTTCTTTTGATTTCCCTGATTCTGGTACTTCTGGATGACGCTACAAATACAATCTTCAATTTCTTGGCGACACTGCCTGGATGGGGGGGAGGATAATATTGTCACTCAATATTTATGACAGCAATTTCTATGCAAACG
>OMKZ01000411.1:28208-72844 GCA_900302535.1 Neoniphon sammara
CGCAGTGATGGGAAAGAATTACTTACTTTGAGATGACATTGTTTGTATAGAGGATCTGAAGGAGCGGCCCGTCGATGTTGACATCTTCAACTTTGACGCCGCTGTGAAGTAAGGTGAAAACCGCTAATGTTAGGTGGTCATTTTTCCTCAATTTATGGTGTGCACCGCTAAGTGCAACGTCAGTTAATTTACCTCGGTCTGGTAATGATGTTCAGTTTTCTTTTCAAGCCTTTATGTGGTCTGTAAGTTAAGGAAAAACACAGAAAGCCTACCAACGTAAGTATCTGCATACAGTTGCAGCTTTGGTCTAAACCAAACAGAAAGCTCGCAGCGCTAGCTAAAGTTAGCCACGGCTAACACACAGCGCTACAGAGGCAAAGGATATTTTCCTCCAGCAGTCTCTGAATATTGTCCTCACACTCCTCCAGTCTGCCCCTTAGGTGGGCCGTGTCCTCTTGGTCTTCCTCTTCATCCGTGAAGCGAATGTGCGTTGGGACAGGTGCGGTATCGTCCAGTTGCTGAAACAGCTCACGATCGCCGAAATCCACTTCAGCCATCTTTGCCCAGCTTTGTGGCAGCGTCAGGACCAGGGCGTGGGTTCAAAGGTCAAAAGAGCTATTCGCGCTATCCATTGGTGTCGTCAGGTCACGTGTTCATAATCAGGAAGTGGGAAATGTAAACACTGCCAAGGGACTGGTGTGTGTTTCGGCCCAAAGCGCTGTCTCACAGGCAAGCCGCGGCATGGGGACTTTCCTTCCCTGAAACACAGGCGTGATCAGACCACGACATGTCCTTAGGTAACATCTGGCTGCTGTTCGCAGAGCTCCCCTCACAGAGAATGAAATGAAACGAAATGAAACAAAATAAAATAGTGCTGAGAGCATGCCAGTTTTCATTCCATGAAAGACTATACTCTCTGATTCACTGATAGTTCCTGCGGTTGAAAATGTGCTCACCAATGAAATCACCTTGGCTGGTTAGAATAAAAGTTAACCTGCATACTGTAAGCCCTTCTTGGCACATGATTGCCCATCCCTGTCCTAAAGGTTAATTAAGCTGTAAACCAAATAAACCTGTTTGCACAGTGACAAATTACTAGTCTTCCCTGCCACACAAATGTAAAGCTCGTAGTCCACCAAAAGAAATGTTTTCAAACAGTATGACTGTCTTCCAGGCAGGTTGCTTAAACAAATGAATTACCAGACAATTCTGCATGGGTCTCAAACATCTGTCTTTTGATAACAAATATATAAATGGCTATTTCCTTAAATGAATCTGTCTTTCAGGACAAGTTAACTTGGCAATTTCATAATATATAGCGAATGAGTTATAAAGTTCCTGTCGAATAACTAAGTCAGCAGTATACATTATTTTGAAATCAGTTACTAAAGATGTGTCTTTGTTTAGCTGTACCATGATGCATCTTTAAAGTGAAGTATAAGAAGTGTAAAGGGACCACCAAGAAAAACAGACACTGATGAGTTCTTCTTTGGCCAACAATTTGCATACCAAAACCAATTTCTTCTGCCTCTATTAACAATAGACTAAGTAAGCTCATTTAAGCAGTGGTCAGGACAAACATAGCTAACATTACATTACCCAACGTCAACAAATCTGTTATAGCACAATTTCCTCTAGCACAAGTTTTCTCATCTATAAAATCTTTGTGCCACGCCAGCGGCTGTAATAACTGGTGCAACAGGCTGCAGGTCTTCTCTAAACGATTTCCTCTCCTGCCAGGAAAACTTACGGCAAGCAGCCAAAACATTGTCATTACATGTCTGTCAAATTACTTGTACCTAACACATCTATTAACCTTCCAGATTAGTTATTTAAATTGAGTTAAGCCAGACAACCCATTGTAGCAGATAAACTAAAACATAGTGGGTTTCTCAGCAAAATGAGGAATAGTTTAATTTCAAAATAATTAAATTTACAAGAAATTGTTATGACAAAAAAGGGTCAGGGACATGAAAAAGTTTTCGTGTTTCGGGGCGGAGCAATTTATTCATGCGCGGCCCTGTAAGACATGATTTAGGGCTTTAAAAACCCGTAAGCGAACTGAAAGGGCTCTGGCTTGTTTTACTGACTTAGAATCCACCTTCTCTTTGTTTGTTTTTGCCATTGATTTATTTTTAATATCAAGGTGATATTTTATAGTCTTCCTACAGTACTGGAAGCAGCGGGACTGGGAGGCAAAGTTTGTTCCCAGCAATGTCAACTTTCGCCACTGTCCACTTAACGTTACCTCGGTGGGACGGAGGATCGCGGAAAATACGCTTTATTTATTTGGCCAGTCTAACATCGTTCAGGCTGACACAATGTCCCAGCAAGGTGGGTGTTTCGCGTCCCCAAACCCAGAGATAACTGTTTTATTTACTCAGCGTGAGATGACGCAAGATTGGTTAGCCCATTTCCATATAATCTATAAAAACTGACGCCGCTAGAGGGCGCTATCGACTATCACCCTCCTTTAGGCAGGAGCAAACAACCATCCGTGCTTTGTCAGTCAGTGTATTTTTGCACCGTATTTGAGAATGAAGTCAGTTGATACATTTAAAGGAAACAGTTTGACCACAAGCAGAAAAGCTATTAAACTGTTTGTGTGTTTTTGAATGTTTTGAATGACTTTTATACCACTCCCAGAACAGCCATGTAATGATGTACCTGCTTTATTAAATCACCTATCGCTGATAATTTGACTTGCTTGCTATGTGGCCAAATGCATGGCTTTGTTTTGGCTGCACACTTCCACAGATAATGTGGAATAGAGCGGATTGTGAGATAAACATAAATACTGCAGATTTTCAAATTCATTTTTATCTCCATTATCTGTCACTTCTCCCCTGTTTCTGTTTCAGGGCCCAGTGGTTCCTTTGTTTTTAGGAGCTGATCTCTTCTCTAATACTGACATTCGCACAGAAAACCATCCCAGATACCATGCCAAGTTTGCCAAGAAAGGACTGGCCACAAAAATACATTTTTCCTCAGGTAGTCTAAGAGGTATCATAGTCTAATCTATAATAGTAGGCTGCAGATACACTTCCATCAAAGTTTTATAGTTGTTTCCCCCATTGATTTGTTCCAGCATTCAGGCTCCACGGGTTGAAGGTACCAATCACAAATAACAGCCTCTGGTTCTACAGCGTTCAAGGACTTTTTCGAGTAGCCTTTGAATTGTACAGTAAACAAGAACAACTTGCCGTGCTAGAGAACTTCCAGGTACAATTCACATATGTTTGTGCATGCAGCCTCCATATGTTAAACTTGACTCTAACAAATTGCAAGATATTTGATATACTTTTGTTTATTCCCTGTCTAGGACGTGTGGAAAGCCCAGATAAATGACAGCACTCTGAAAATGAGTTACAACCTCAGTGTGCAGCTTGACTCCAAAGTGTCTAATAGTATCACTGGCATTTATGAGAAAGAAGTGCAGGTTCAACTGATGTCACACCCACAAGACTGCCAAGTTTCTAGGGAACTGGTGTTTTTAAGTGGGAATGACACAGGGCCCTCTGGTGATACCTCAGCAGATCATGATTACTGTTCTTTCCCAAAGGAGAGCCTGCAACCAGAGCCTGTCCGACTAATTTTATCCACCCTGAGACAGAAATTGCGCAGCTTGGAAGAAAATCTCTCCTCTGAGAGCCAAGGCTGCACAGACCAGCTGGAGACTGTTTTGCTGCTTCTGGAGAACACTGATCGGTATTTGAATGGGAAGCTGGAGGAAAGGGGTGTAACAGAAACTGTGTTGGCGCTGCTAGAGGCCAGCAATTGGGGTTCTGTGTATTCGAGCCCCCTGCTGAACTCTATAGGATGTTGGCTCGGCCAGCAGTTTCATGCAGCCAACAGCAGCATCAGCCAGAAGGTGGAGGACTTTAAAGTTCAGCATATAGAGCAGATCAGTGACCTGCCCCCTGCAGAGGAACTGGCCACAGAGCTGTTTCCAGAAGCCATGCGAACACTGCTGCTTCAATGGATGGGCCTCAGTGATGAGTCCGCCCTGGAGAAGAGGCACAGCGAGTATCCCATCCTGCTGCTCATCCTGGAGTTTGCAAACCACAACCTCATCACTGGTGTGGCTCACGTGCTGTACTCCAGTCTTATATGCAAATAGGAGTTGATTTTTAATCAAAGCTTCAGCATAATTAGTCATTTTAAAATTAAATTTGTAAATAAATACATGCATTCTTCCCAAATTCATGTGAGCTTGTAGTTTTGTTCTGTGGACTTCGTTTGTGATGTACATTGCCATCAGATTTAGCGACAAAACTAAGCTTGTATTTTCTTTTTTCCCATTTAAACAAAGGGGAATATTCTGCATAGCTGTATTAGAAAGTTAGACATAACTGTGGAAAAGATACTATACACTATAATCTAACAATAGTAATTTAAATCTATAAAACAAAACTTGAATGGCTTAAGAATGATTCATTCATCCATGTTGTTGACTGCTAATAAGCAAAACTTCAGAAGGTATTTTGTAGCACTTTCTGAAGTTAGCTGACTATCCTGGTTTTTGTTATAGCCCCCAGAACTGAATTAACCCATGTAATTCTTAACTTAGTTAAAAACTGAATAATAAAAAAAAAAACTGAGAAGGCATTAGAAAACCTTATTCAACACAAACTCATTTATTCCAAGAACATTTGAAAATTGATTATTCCTTTCACAAGCCCAACTTTCCTTGGTAACTGAAGACAACTTACTAGTATTACAATCCACTGTTTTGTTTTTTCCATTCAGGAGAAAATAAACGGGGATTCTAATAATGCAACTTTGACTTCAGATAAAGCTGTAACGCCTCTTGGTAAATGAATGTAAACAATTATTCACTTAACCTACATTTTGTTCCATTTCAAACAACCACATAAACATATTTTAGTTTTAAAAAAAAGCTATCACATTTTTCAAACAAATATCTAATTTTAACCAGCATCAACCAGTCATTTAACTGCATCATTCTGTAAAGATGTACAGATTAATAAACACTGAGACAAACTCAGCGCTGGGCTATTTACATTACAATGTTCAAGATGTGAGATCTTTGTTTTCTAAATAAATTAAAGATCCAAAGCAACATCCATGCAAGCTTGAGGGCTAGCGGTGAGCTGGTAGACCTATATGATTAGTTGCGAGAGGCCAAGGCTGTGCAAGGTCTGGCACTAGATGGCATCCATTCCACGTGAGAATGAGGACGAGAAGCCGAGGCCCATTCCCCTCTGCGTGTGCGTCTGCGACCTGGCCATCTCATACTGAACATCGAGGTTCCTAAACATCTCCTCCTGCTGTTGTAGAGTCTTCAAACCTTCATCATTGAGTGGTTTTGCAGCTTCACCATCTTCATCTGCCTGTGAAGACAGAAAAGCTTTTTAACTTGGGAATGTTTCAGGTTGGAAAATTCAAGTCAAAAATATAACACACATTGAGGTCAATAAAATGATTAAATTACACCTACCTTAATACCCATAAGTTTGCGAAATTTAACATTTTGGTCCTTGTTTCCAAAGTTTAGCTTCTCCCACAACTCAGCTGACTGGGACTTGTCCTTTAAAAGGAAAATAAAATTATTATGATTCAAGGAGGAAGAGGTACATTTATGTGGACACAGATGTTCTGATGTCAAATTTAAAGAAGGCTGGCAGGACAAGAAAAAGTTGACTATACATAACAATGTGTGCTAAACAAGGAGAGCCAAATGCCACCTATCTTACCCCTTCCTTCTTTCCTTGCCATAGCATTTTCCTCTTTTTCTCCTGCTCTGCAAACTTCATGGGATTTACAGCGGAGGGGTTGTAGTAGCTGGGCACAGCGATTCCAGTTTCTGCTAAGGTTTTGGCTTGAAGAGCTGCCATCTGCGCTGCCATGGCAATCTGTGGAGTGACCTGCGTCCCAGAAGCCAGGAGTGCTGCCACATTCAGGACCGGGTTGGTGGCGGCGGCGGCTGCTGCAGCAGCAACGGTGTCACACAGCAGAGGAGCAGCCACTAAAACAAAATACAAGGACGAGCACAGATGACTGTTAGTGGCTGCATCTTGACTTGCACAATGAAGTCTTTATAAAACTTGGTACACATGAATAGTCCTTCTCACCTGCAGCAATCTCCTGCTGTTGCTGCTGCTGTTTCTCCAACATTTCCTTCTCCTTCTGCTCTTGTAGTTTCTTGGCTCTCTCCAATCTAGGAATAAAAAAAAAACCAAAAAAAAAAACAGAGGAGCTCCTCTTAATCATTCAGCTTTACAAGCATTGTGCTGATGGCTGAATACCTCAAAGAGATGAAATCAGTGAAACCAGGATCTTCCTAGTGGCACTGACAGGTAGTGCCACCTCAGTGGTTAGAGTTAGGGTGCCACAGGCTGCCACTAACTGCCAGTGCCACTAGGAGGATCCTGTCGTCTCGATAAAATAGGAACGTTTACACAGTTACACTTCCTGTAACTGCGTACCCAACAGAAAACAACACAATCAACAAGTTACTCGACGTCGATTAATTTCCTATAGAGCTTAGCAACCAGGGAAGTGAAACTCTGCCGATGTGTGAATGGTCAATGAGTTTGTTGACCACGGCTGAACTGCACCAGCCAATCTGATTTGCATGCTTCAATGGCTGTTAGTGTCAGTGGTCAGGTTGCGAGTAATTTTATGTAGTGTTTTATGTAGACTATTACTACTAATAATAACATTTTTGTTTGCTCTTTTTTGGTCTATGTTAACTTGTTAAAATGACATAACATTAAGACACATAATTCCAGAGCAGCAAAAATATGCGAGTTGCCAGTTCAAAAATGTAGCTGCAGGAGAATGTTACACAGATTTTATTAGAGACACTTGCACTGCCCGCAGTCAGTCAGAACTGAGCGCTCAGTTGACTGGCTATCATACCTTCTGGCCAGAGCCTCTTGTGCATCCATTGCTGTGTTTCTGCCCCGGAAGGCAGGTGGGCTGACAGATCGGCTTCGACTCTTTCTGCGCACTTTCTCAGTCCTCTTCTTTCGCTCCCTGCAGAAACACCCAAAAACAATATTGTTAGTGGCTAGGAAGAAGCCATTGCCCAAACTGTCCATGCAGGACAGTTGGGGCAAGCGAAATTAATGTTTTGTCCTACCATTAATGATACAAAGAAAATCAAACCCACCTGCTCTTGCTGCGGCTTCTGCTACGATGCCGATGTTTGGTCCTTGAACCCGAGCGAGACCTTGCCTTCCTCTTCCTGTCCCGACTGCGTGATCGTGATCGCCGTTTGTCCCTACTTCTACTGTGATGCCGCCTAAAATCAAGGAAATCCATTCACATGAATCAAGAAAATTGGCAAAATGGATCCAATGCTAGCATAATTATACCTTGTTAAGACTGTAAGAATAAATGGTCTGTATCAAGGATGATGAGAAGCACGTGAGAGACTATTACTACTAATAATAACAATAACTATTTTGTGTAGCACTAGTCTTTAATAAGTGCTACAAAATCGAAGAAGCTAAACAATCAGCTATGATAAATGTATGACTTTTAGCAGTTATTTAAAATGTAAGTGCATCTTCTTGACAGAATTCCTCCGCAGCTTATTGACCAGACTCACCTCTCCCGTGAGTGTGACCTGGAGTGGCTCCGTCCCTTGGAAGGCTTCCTGTCTTTGCGTCGGTATCGCTCCTCCCCATTCTCTGCTGAAAGCCTCTCCTTCCCCCTCTCTGTCTGCTCATGCTGGTCATCCAGTTTTTTGTGAGATTTTGATGGCTTCTCAGAGTCCCTCTTTCGTGCCTGTTTTAAGAAGAAGTTGTCTCTTTCAGGAAAATAGTGCAACAAAAAGAGTTAGTACCATGGCTGAGAGCAGATGATACGTAATAAATTTGACAAGTTGAGAAAAATCCTTGTCATTTAAGATCCATTTCCATAACATGTACAAAAAGACATTTTGATAGCATGATTGTAGGTGGGCATTTCTGTGTTCGGCCTGCCAGGACTGCAGAGAATCAATACTGAAACTGAATGGAGCCAGAAATTTCAGTTCATTCTGTTATGATTGTCGATGCAAGGCAAAAGAAGTATCATAGAATTAACCTTACGAATGTATAAAGGAAATCCTTCTTTCTAATGATTAAAAAGGGCCCCTTAAGTGAATAAAGCTCGTGACAACCTGTATGACAATTCATTCACTTTGACAATGGCAGGTCAAGGTTTCTTTAAAAGCTTCCAGCTGTGGCAGCCCTTTGAAAATTTGCATGCAAACCGTAAGAAATAAATTTCAGGCAAAAAATGAATGTGGTTGATCAAGTCACCACCAACAATAATTCCATGTAACCTAAATATTAAACTTTTCAACTGAAGTCCACTGAAAGATATAAATAGGGATGGGCAGTTAACTTAATTGACAGTGCTTGATAATTTTAATTATTTAACTGATCAAACAAAATCCTTGAATTAAAGCGTTTATTTTTAAAATGTATACACTATAAAATACACCCTGAAAAACAAAAAATGAAACACACTGCTAAATGAAATAGGCCTTCAATTGTTTTTGTGCCAATTCTGCCCACCTATGCAACTTCTAAAGGTCAACTTCTCTGCATAATGGAGTTGCACCATGTTTTTCCTCATGAGAGCATTCAGTGTGAAACTGATATTCATTGCTGAGGCCTGGCATGACACTACAGTGGGGGACAACCATCAATGGAACCAGTAATAGTTGTTGCTCTTAAATTAAACAGCTTTGCACCAAATAGAGCGAGGTGGTTCGGGAAAAAGAAAAAAAAAAAGAAAGAAAACAAATTCATCAAGGCTGAGACAAATGTCTGTTAAATTAAAATGTGATTAATTATGCCCATCCCTAGCTGTAAAAGATAGAAGAGTTAATTCCATTTTTTCTACTTATTTGTGTAAGGCAAATAGGAGTTTGAATGGCAGATAGTTACCTGTCCCAGTAGTAGGCATATTATTTTGCTATGTCAGCAGGGTCTTCTGTTCAGTCTCTTCGTGCATTAGCACGCTGAGTATGATTTATTGTAGAAATGTTATCATGTGATCTACACACAGGATTTAACAAAAATAAAAGAAAATATCTACTCTTCGCCATATAATATGGTTACAATTAGTGACAGATATCCAAGGATGAAAGGTTCCTCTGAGACATGTCAACATAGGGAGGACAAAAAGGGCCCTTTCCGAGTAAGCCCATGTCCATGTGGAAAGCTATTTTTTTTTTTTAGCTTTGATACAGATTACACATTTGACCTGATTAAATATACTTACCCCAGCCTAAAACTAATCAAACAAATAAAACTATAGGTCTTCAAAATGACATTAAATTTGCTTTACATTATAGAAATAAAATCATTAATTACCTCTTTGCTCCTGCTGCGACTTCGTCTGTGTTTCCTGTCACCTGTAAACACCAGAAGGCACAATAATTAAACATTATAAAATTCAAATGACTGACTCTGTGGACTATACCGATAGACAAATAAGATAGACAAGTGTGTGACAGCTAAAAAGAGTATGTGTCTATTTGTACTCTTCTTTTATATTCAACTTCTAACAGATGTTACACTGCTGAATACTAACGTTTTCGGTCCCTGGAGCGAGACCTTGACCGTGAATGGTGGTGTTTGGAGCTTCTGGGAGACTTGGATGACTCCATGCTGTGTTTTTTTCTGTGATGAACTGGGGAGCCTGCTCTGTTGAAGTCAATGGAGTCGTCGTCACTTGCCTGAAACAAATGGACATGAGACAGAACATCAGCAGCAAGTCAATGTTGTTCAGCATGCTCCAGTAGTGGTGTCCTAGTTGAATATAGTCCCAAAGGCATACTTAATCTCAGGCACAAAGGGTCACATTCACTATTTCTGTTCATGAGATTAGACCATGGCCCATAAGGAAATTTAGATTAGAACTGGCACTTAAAAGTAACGCTGACTTCAGTGGTTGACAGATATTTTCTACATACCAGTCGTAAAATTAATCCGTCAGCCATGGACTTTTTTCCCCATTTCTTTTTGCAACAAACGATGATGAGGACAGTGTGAAAATATTGCTCTAATTCACACAATTAAATTGAGGAAAAAGCCTGTGAATGACAAAAGAGCTTTTTCCATTGCAATAATTTGCACTGGCAACAAACTTATTTTTTTAAATTGATGATGCACTGGCCAAACAGTGTACACAGACGATTAAAATTATAGTTTTGATACTAATGGTATGGTGACTGTTATATTAAAAAACTTGACAAACCTAAGAACACGTTGCAACATGTAAACACAACACTTAGCTAGCTACTAACCACTTGTAGATATCAACAATTGCTTTTTGACTAGTTAGAATTCCAAACCAACATATCCATACTGTAATCCTGACTAGTACCAATTCTAATAAAAGATAATCTAAAATTTTATTCTGACTAGTCAAAAGTAAATTATTGATATGTCGGCTTGGAATCTTGGAATCAAATATCAAGAATTGAGTTTCAGATATACTTCAAATACAACAGCAACTAGTGAAAATTATATTCATATTAATAATAATTATATTCAAGATATCTACAATTCCTTTTCAGAATTGAATTCTAGATATCAAAAAAGGAATTTCCACCAGTCAAAATGTCATTGCAAGCCCTTTTAATTTAATCTGATATGTCGGAAATATCCGACATGGTTTGTTGATATGTCGGACATGTCCGAAATGCAGTTGCTGATATCTGAATTGGGAAATTACATTTCCACTAGTCACAATCCCTTTTCGACATGTGGAAATTCAGATGTAAATATCTATCTTACTAGTGAAAAGTTAATTACTAATATCTATAATTAAAGATATCAGTAAATCAGTTTTGAGTAGTCGAAATGTAATTTGTACATGTGAAAATAACGTTATATTTGTAACATGTCAAAATTGTTTTACGGATATATTAAATTAACATTTCGACATAGCAAAATTACATTTTTACATCTAAATGTAATTTCCACTAGTGAAAACTACATCACTACTAGACAGCCCTAACGTTACTGATTAAATATCAAAATGGCTTGCCATAAACTACTAACGTTAATTTCATCGATACAAACGTTGGGCTATTTAATATCGTCTAAGCTTACTATTATCAGCTGATGTTTTAGCTCTATGCCTAATTCGTAACACGCCAGTCAGCAGATAAAAGACCGTGTAATGACTATATTTTCTCAGTACAAATTTATCACCAGATTATAGTAAGAAACAACTGGTCAAACAAATAAACGAAGCTGCTAACAATTAGTTAGCAACACGCTGGCAAAATCCTACTCCGCTCAATCATCCCCAGATTTATTAGAGCAACATTAGCATTAGCTAGGCCGCTAAGCTAACCTTAACCTTACCAGCACTTTAAGACGAGTGTATAGCCGCCATCTTTATAAAATTAGACAACTGCATACAATCATTAACGTACCTTAATGATATTTAAATTAGTGTTATTTTATGATACCCCTTTTCCCTGTAACGTTACTTACCGACATAATCTGGAAACAGACTCCACGCAAAACGACTTCTTTTGTGTGTTGTACAAACGTACACGGAGAGGTAGCTAGCTAGCCGTTGTGTCACACGGCTAATCTCGTCTTTGTTGCCATGTCTTACTTCCGGCATCCCCTAAATTCAGGAAAACTGCAGATAGTTATTCAACAGATCTGAGACGATACAGCACTGCAAATACATGGGCCAATTCAGGAACAGTGAAATTGTTACCAAGGTAATCCTGAATATTGGCCAGAACAAGTACCAAATCTGGTAATGATTTCGCTGTATCTTGTAAGGGGTCATCTTCAATAGGCTATGGCGGCTAAAAATAATTGTTCAGCTTTAACAAAAGAAAATGTAAGGGTAAATTTTCGTAATAATCGTGTAAATTGCACTTGAATTCGTAAAATCTACAGTAAACCATGATGAGTGCATGTAAAATGAATTTGCAATCTTTAAATTAAATCAAAAGTAGCCGTAGTACTATCCAAACTGGCAACCTTCTAAGAGTTTCCGACTTCCGCTTTCCTTGTGTAGCCCCGCCTTGCAGAGTTTGTGAAAACCGCCAAATTCTAAAGCTAGACTGAAAGTTATGACAGGCGTCGTTGATGAAAGTTGTGTTTTGGTTCTGCCCGTTGTAGGGTCTGGCTAATTGTCTGGTTTTGTTACATTGGTGAGTAATTAAAGATCATGTCTGTAAAACAGCTGGCCAGTGTTCAGAGTTATTACCTCTTCGCCTCTTATATTTTTGTTGGTTTTATAACCCAGCAGCTGATTTGTCTGCAAGTGTTAGCATAGCACATTCACGTTAGCTAAACTATGATAGCTCGTTGCTAATTGCACATAGTTTAACTGTTATTTTCATCAATCATTCGTATCTGAAGATATTTATCATATTTCTGTAATCTAGTTGCACCATGTGGAACGACGTTGAACTTTTAACCAACGAGGATACAAACACAGTTCGTTTTGGCAGCGTGTCACGGGATGAAAATGGCAGTGGCTTGTATCAAGTGGATACATTGGTCAAAATCTCCGCTGCCCAGAAGGTAACGGATGCTGGTCTAGGCTCCTCTATTCCGACTTTTCTTTTGTATTCAAATGATTGATTAATTACACACTCATCACAACTCTTGGCCAGAGATGTAAATAGCAAGTTGGTCTTTGCAGGTGCAGTCAGGTCCCCATCTTTACTCGTCCAGCGGTTCAAACTGGAGCATTGTTGTAGCTGACAGAACAGTTATCCTGTTTGACCAGACCTATCAGACCATCCTGCTGCATCTTGACTTTGGTAAACTCCTCTCTGATGTTTCTTGTGTCCTCTACATGTAGTTTGTCATGTGTCAGATGACTGTGTGAGAAAAGGGAGGGTCAGTGGTAAACCAGAAGAGGACAGACCTTATGTGATTGCTATAACTTGAAAATGAAATTCATTTTATGTTCTGTTGTGCTGTTTGTATGATGGGCTGAGAATGATGCATTATTGCTAATTGACTGGCTTCTAGTTATTGTTTTGAATTAGCCAGTTGTGAACAACTTGATATTTCTCAGAAAAGGTGGATTTTATCAAGCCAACTTTATAAAACTTGGCGAAAATGTTTTGTTTGGAAATATGCTTTTTATACACATTGCAATGTTATGTATGGATGTATGTTGTAAGGCCAGATGGGCTGGGTAACCACAGTGCATGACACTGAAATAAAATAAGTCAGTCAATATCAACATTTTATTAGGTGTCATAGTACATAGTAAATGGTGAAAGCACAGTAGGACCTCATATGAAAACTAAGTGCAAACGATGACAAGTAGACTATGCATGTTATTCTATATGTGCACGTTCTATATTAGATATCAAAATGTATATTAAATAAATATGCAACACTCTATATCTGTGACCATTTAAGCTAATAAAAGTTTATCCCAAAGATGTTGGTGAGAGAAGTCCCTATATGGAGAGAGCAGTACAAGTTTCATTCTGTTTATCCTGTCCCATGCAGTTTGATCTGTCACAGCAATTATATTTAATTACTAACAGCGAGGTGCATTTTTCAGAGGCCAATGTGGATGCCATAGATGTATGTCTGGAGGGACAGTTTTTGGTGGTTTGTGAAAGAAATGGAAACCTCCATTTGATCTACGTTCCACAAAAGAGGATCCTTCTCACCAGGGTATGAGTTTTGTTCCGCCTACACACGTGGGATTGGAAGATATGTGGTAACACTGCCTCTCACCTTGCACTGTTACAGTACCTTTATGAATTGACTCACATTTGAAATATTATAGCTGGTTAGAGATAATGGAAACAGATTTCCCTGATGACTTTGTGTATTTTTCTGACGGTAATGTGGTGGGTAATTTTCTGGGTTTTGCAGACTTTGATTGAGAAACCATCCAATGGAAATAAGAAAACATATCGCCATCTCCTCATAGAGGAGGATAAGGTATCCGTAGGTAAGATTTCTAGATGTATATGTGAAGCAACTGTTATGAAGTGGAAGCAATAAACTGTACTGGAAATATGAACTAATCCAGGTTTGTACAGAATGTTAAGTATTACTGTTGGCCAAATGCTGGCATGTTCATGATCACATCGCTGTGGCAAAAGATTGCTTTTATTTTTCTTCTTGGCAGGCATGTACCACATGTTCCTTCTCATAAAGGATGGGTTTTTCCACATCACAAACCTTGCATTGGTGAAGATCCAGACAGGTATCACAGAATTGTGTGCAGAGGACTTCAGCTTATGTTGGAGTGGTTTCCTTAAACTTAAACTTTCCCTTTTTCTTTCATCTTCGTAGCCATTGACACAATGGACCTTGAGGCTTTGAAAGAGGTAAGTGAAGACAGTTTTCTTTGTAAACAACAACAACAAAATTAATTTTAACAACAGAAATGGAAATGCATATTACCCACTTTCAGGTCCAGTCTCTGATCAAGATAGACTTCTGCTCCACCAAGGACTTGCATGAGGAGGGTTGCAGTACAGCAGTGATGTTCAGTCTGAGCCATGAAATCCACTTAATGATTGGGGTCTGTGTCCAATAAAGATTTGTTTTGTTTTATCTTGTTTTATTGTATTTTATTTTTTTGCTTACATCTGTATTTCATAGTAAATGTAATGTATGATGCACTGATTCTTGCGAATGAATGCACATTTGAAGGATAAAACAAAATTCAGATATTCCAAATGCTAAAGTATTTCAGTCCCAGCTCATGCTATGCTGTTGCATTTCTCTCCTCACTCTGATGTCTTGTTTCAATTTATTCTGTCACAAAGCAAAATAAGAAATCACAAAGCACCAGATTTGTGGTTTTAACAGATGTTTTAACGTGTGTCATGTGTTTTATTTTAAATGAAATGTTCTCAGGGATTGTAAACACACTTAATAGACAGTAACGAGCAACATAAGGTTCTCTTCGCCATATGTAATTTCTCACAACATTGTTATTTTTAAAGGGGGAGGAAGAAAATGCTCTAACCCACTGGACAATGGACCGGTGTCAGGCCACCATGAGTCTTGCTCACTGTCTTGACACAAGCTTAATTCCAGGTGAGCTCTGGCTTCATGTTTCCACTATATAGAGCTACACATTCTTTACAACAAGTAAATGATGACTTTATAATCTAAAGTTTTGGGGCATTGTCATGTATAAGATAACTAGACTATGTATGCATATCTGCTCATAACAGGTCTACAAAGGGAAATACCTTGGGCTAAGCAGTTGTCATAGAATTGTCTGGAGCCCAAAAATGTGGAAAGAGAGAAAGTGTGTGATAGATTTTATTTTGCTAGCTTTTAAAATTAACATTCCTTGTATCTCTACTTGATAGGTGTGAGGAAGATCTTGGTGGTGGAAAATCTCATGTATATTCTGGACACTGAGGTAAGTTAAAACGTTATTTCTTTGGTATGTCAGTGTGTGTTGTTTGATTATAAAATATTTAAAAATTAAATGTGGATTGCTTTGTGTTTTTCTTTGGTCTCAGGATGTTCTGAGTGTTTGGGACCTGCATTTCCTTGTCATGATTTACTGCTGGCCTGATGTTGCCATTCATGACTTTCAACTCACCACAGAATGTGGCTCTGCCTCCATTGCAGCGTACGTATTAAAATTAAGTGATACAGCTGTAAATACAATGTGTGATTATGGCTGATTTAAACTGTCTTTAAACCTAACCTAAACTGTGTGTATTATAGCCAAGAAAATGGCAGCATGAAGATGATTACACTGACCAAGCAAGACAACAGTCAGGTATCTTTAGTTTGTCTTTGAGGCAAATCAAATAGAGAATCACTTCAGGTCGTATTCTTAACTTGATGTGTCGTTTATTTTTTCAGATCAGCACTCTCCAAGTACGTGCTCTGCCGTCCATGACTGTCTGCTACTCTCTGGAAGTCTCTTCAATCTCCTGCCTGGTCCAGACAAGAATCAGCATGGTAAACAACCAATGATCAACTAAAAAATATATATATATTGCTATATAAATTCTTTATTGCTGTAATAGCTGTTTTCTTCTGTGTTTTTTCAACTGTAATTTCCCCTGATTTCAGGACACAATTTATTTAGTTGAGGGGATCGCTGAGAACCCAGAAAGGTAGGACATGTTCTGTAGGATCATCATAATGTTCAGTCATAATTGAGTGACATTCTGAATATTTTTAAATGTTACGCAAGCAGTGGCCTTATTTTTTCATATTTTATTCTATTTCATTTCCCTCAAGTAGCCCAGGAGAGCCTGTGTCCTCTGTTGTTGTGAGATGCTTCACAGAGGCTTTACCAGAGAACAGGTAACTCATTTTCATAGGACACCTCCCTGCACTGATTGCAGTGGATTGATTTGTGGCCCATGTGATGTCAATATCAGCTGGTTAATTGCAGTGTTTACTATTCCCAGACTCAGCAGACTTCTCCACAAACACATGTTTGACGAGGCTGAGAAGTTTGCCAAAACATTTGAGCTGGATTTAGAGGTTAGTGTCTGTCATGTAAAAATAAATAAATAAATAAATAAATAAAATTCATCTGACTATTGAGGGCTGTGCAGGATTAATTTTTTTGCGCTTTGGCCACAGTGGGGGATGGATTCCAATGTCTATCTGCTTTTACTAATTTATGAACAGTTTACCAACAATTTGCTAAAATACCAACAAATATTATTTTAGAATAGTGAAGCACCTCTGAATGAGTAAATAAAGAGTAGAGGGGGAAAATCTATCAAACAATCAGAAACTACCAGCCGTTGTCTACTGGCAGTTTACGACCTTCATACACAACTAACAGTCTTACTTTTTGTTCAGCTTGTTTACAAGGTGAAGTTGGACTTTGTGCTGGAGCAGCTGGCCTCTGCATCGGTGGGTGGTTATGGACAGGACGTGTGGTCTGAACTCGTGGAGGAGGCCAAGACCAACCTGATGAAGATCATGGTTAGTGTAACTGATTTATAGAAGCAACAAAAAAAGGTCAGGGAAGAGAGGCTTGAATTGTTTAGGTGAGCCCAGGTGTTTAGGGATGCTCACAAACCAGATGACAACATAGAGCAAAAGTTTAATCTGCAGAGGAACAATAATGATCTTCCACAGTATGTAATCTACTCTAAACTTGTTGTAAATACAGGGTGAAAATGACTTAGTTATCTGAGTCAAGCCAAAATCATTATCAACCATTTACATCTACTAATAGAGATACAATTTGTACATATTGTTTAGGATGAGCAGTATGTGGTGGAATACTGCCTCAAGGCTCCGTGGCCCACCTTTGAGACAGCGGAGAGGATGCTGAACCTCGCCGCCTCACTTTACTCCTCCTTACACATCCAGGAGGCACTGGCACGGCTGGCAACGTTCTGCAGCCTTCACGGCGTGGAAAAGTTCAAGTAAATTCAAAAGCCAAGTGGTCATTACTATACCTGCTGTGTGCTTTGTATTTTAGAGTAAATTTGCCTGTTTTGTGTTAGTCCATAATTTACACTGCTGTATGATTTGGTGCCTTGTTCCTGTTCCCTTCAGTGGCATTGCCTGGATCGAGTTTCTAAACAGCACAGACCACATAGGAGACATCCTGACACATCTGAGAGAGGGCGACTTGAAGGGCGCACAGCTCCTTTGG
Source organism: Neoniphon sammara (assembly GCA_900302535.1). Classification (NCBI taxonomy): domain Eukaryota; kingdom Metazoa; phylum Chordata; class Actinopteri; order Holocentriformes; family Holocentridae; genus Neoniphon; species Neoniphon sammara. The sequence goes on from OMKZ01000411.1 coordinate 45,798, forward strand.
ATGAGACACGAGGTAGAATCACTTTATTCATTTCAGCAGAAAAAATGTACAGGAATTAGTCATAGTCATATCAGTACATGCATAGAATATGCATATGTAAATTACCAATAACTTGCATGGTAACAGGACATAGTAACACATGGTTCATGGAAAATGTAATCAGTGAATGTGACCAAACATGCTAAAGTTCTGCAAGAAATGTGTTGTTGGTGTTGAGGTGTCGTCTGCAATGCTGTCTCACTGATGTGTCTATCTTGGACTTTGTGACAGGGGCAGGTTGCAGGCGAGTTTGATGAGGGCCGGCTTGAAGCTCTGTTCAGTGCCATCCCAGAGGACCTGCTGTCCCAGGATCTCTGTCCTTGGTTTAGGAGTGTCATCGTTCCTTTTGTGAGGAGGGTGTTACCCAGAGGACAGGTACTCTAACACGCTCACAGTCTCAGATATCAAATGATGTTGATGAAATGATGATGATGATAAAATGTCAGTGGTAAATGTGCTTTCTCATTACAGAAAATCTTGGCAAGATGGCTTGAGCAGAGGGCAAGGGATCTGGAGTTAACAGAAAAGGTAACAAACAGTCATCTTAATCGGAAATACCGCACTTAAATAAAACCGGGCATTTGTGATCATACACTACAAGACAGTATGGATAATCACTAGTGCTGCACAGTTGAAGATTTTGAGATACATTATCTATACCCTTGCTATATTTCACATGCTTTAATTAATCAGTAATGATATATATTTTTTAATGACTGTTCCTCTGTTGATCAATATTTTTCCTTCAAACATGAGTCAATATCAACAAATTGGTTGAATAAAACACTGAAAACTGAAGTTTGACTAAATCGCAATAATTACCTATAATAATATATAATACCTAATCCTTATATCATGTTTGTTTAGGGTGCCTGGCCCCAAAATGGGTTGGACTTGGCAGAGCTTGGCCTGCCACCTTTATGGACTTGGATGAAATCTGTAAGTTAGCCAGATCCTCTTTTTACTGTTTTCTGCATTCACTACAGCTGATCTTTGAGTGTCTGAATACACTGACGATGACATCACCATGTGCTTTTTGTTTCAGGATGATAATTTTGGTGCTGAGGAGGTGGACAACCTAAAGTCTCTGGTTTCCAACCTCCGCCAGCTGCTGGACCTCTACAAGAAATACAACTGCCGACTTTCACTCTCAGTCTTTGAGAAGGTGTGTGTCTGACTAGTGATGTGGTTAAATTATACTAAAGTGTAAAGTAAAGCTTAAAGCACACTTTGAGAAAACAAATATTTTTGTGAAAGTAATTGACACAATAGATTGACACGCCCTATCCAGGCACTTGTAGGGTACAGTTAGCCATTTTTTTTTTGTGAAAACAGGCTGTTTCACAAAAAACATTCAAGCCATAAAATTGTGGAGAAAAATATCTAATCCTTACCGATGTCACTGAAATAAATTTAAGCTTTTTTCCTGTTGTCTGTCCCACTCTGACTTCCATGTGGAATGCTTTTCACCTACCAAAGAGCCCCTGAATCATAACTAGGGATATTTTTATGGCAAAGAGAAAGCAGTTTTACAGCTGATATAAATGATACTTCAGTGTTTTATTATGCAAACCATTTAAAAGCAGCTCTTTATGGAGTTTCTTTAGAACATTGGCAAACTCTTTGGCAAACTCAATACACTTCAAAGTGCCACAGATAATTTCAGATATATAAATATATTGCTTTCAAGAGACATCTGGAATATTCCAAGAAAAGTATTCATTTTCAAGATGTAGTATACTTTGGAAAATCAAATACACTTTTAGTAACAACGTACGTTCCACAACAGCAGCTAGTTGAAATTGGTGAATATTTGCATATAGAAATGTATTCTGTTGTGTGTTTATCTGTGTCAAAATCTCCTGCTCTGATCTTTATTTGAGGTACACTTTCACTGAATCATTTTTGGGCCTACACTAATAGTTTATTTGTTCATTTATCTTCCCTGTGAATCTGAAAGGGGAGTGCAAGGAGCGTCGCTTTCTTCATGCTGGACAAAGTGCCGGCTCCTGAGCTCATCTCTGCCACAGTGGAGAGCAGCGTCCTGCCGTACGCTACAGAGCACCAGATTCCCTGTGACGAGCTGCTCCTGCAGTATATCAAGGTAAAAATCTACCACAGACAAACCCAGTGGAAACATTACATTCTACTTTGCACATACATGATGATCAGCATTTTTCCTCCATGTTCTCCTCTCCATTTGTTCTTCACTAGGATCTGCTGGAGCGCTGCAGTTCTCAGACCACTACACTTTTCACAGAATGGGAAGCCAAAGCAGTGGCTGTGTTAGGCTGCATGACTGACACTGATGTAAGTTTCTGTAACACAAGGACTCTCAGCACTCCTCTACATTTTACACACAATTCACATTATTCCAAAGGTTTGGAGTAGAGTTCAATGGCACGAATCTGTAAACAATTCATGATGGTGTGAGATAATTCAGTACAGTCGATAAGATGGTTTACTACACAGCAACGTTTTTGTTGAAGTTATGATGTCTCCTGTTATTGTATTTTGTCCAGTTAAAGGTGGATGCTGTGCTGGAGATCATGCAGAAGGCTGTGGTGCCCTGGAGTGATGTGGTGGAGAAGCTGGTTCAGCAGTACCTGGAGATGGAGGGACCAAAGTATGTTTACATTGCCTCATCCTAGGAATAACCAGATGCCAGTTTCAGTTTTGATCCCTTGTGATTGTCTTCATGCTGATATACACATATATAAAGTATATATCTGTCCGTCCCCAGACAAGAACTGTTAAAGGAGAGCTACCACCTGATGGAGATCAGGAAGCTGCTCAGAGGCTACGGGATCCGCAACTTCAACCTCTCCAACAACACTCAAATCATGGTAAGATTTTGACAATTTTAACAGTTCTGTCACATGGGGACAACTTATGTGTCTTGTGTCTGTAAGATTTCTGAGTCATGTATCTTCTCTAGACACTGATCAGATACATCCTGAAGCAAGATCTGCCATTGTCTTTGGAGGACTCTCTGAAGTTAGCTGAAGCTTACAAACTTCCAACCACCCAGATACATTACTTGTATCTCATCCAGCTGATAGGCCAAGCCAAGGTATGTTAAACCACACAGGAGTGCTCATTTACTGAATTTGAATCATTTATCATTATTGTCTTTTGTAGAATTTAGGAAACATTGATAGAAAATCTTTGGTGTTTCTTGCAGACTGAAGCCTGTATGACTGTCCTGAAGAAGCTGTCCCCTGCAGAAGCAGAGTGTGTGATTGAGCGTCTCACAACCTGGGCTAGACTGCAGCTGGAGGACAAAGACCACTTATCTGATGAGGTGAGGAGATGGGAGAGGACTTAAGTATAAAATAAGAGTTTGTTCACATTTTAGATTCTTGTGTTAGAGGCTCAATCTTGTGGGTGCCCTTTCAAGTCCGCTGATGTCATGTGCTATTGAATTTTAAGATGTTTTGCAGAATCAGGGCTCCACAAAACCAAACTAGGTTTCTATCATTTTAAAACAAACATGGGAAATTAAATGCTTTGTTTTGCATCTGCAATAAATGTCAAGATTTGAACATAAGCGGGAAACCAGCATAATGGTGAACATAATCTTCATTCTGGCATGTTGTGCAGCTCAGTTGTCTCATCACTTGTGTTCAACAGCACAAGAAGCACCAGATGGTCATCGCCCAAGTGATGGTGGAGGCACTGAAGTTTCTACGCATAATCCAAAGACGTATGTAGGCTTTCTGTAAATACTGAAAGGAAGTGGGTTGGGGTTGGGGTTAGGGTCAGTGCGTGGGGAATTTCTCCCTCAGAAGGCTGAGGTTCAAGCCCCTGTGTTAACAAACATTCACAATGCTCAAGTGTCTTTTAGCAAAACATTGAATCTCTACCTGCTTCTGAGCTGTTGTTCTGACGTGACAGTGCTGGTGGCTCTTAGTAGTCCATGGCAATAAGTAATTTTAATTTTATTTGTTTTTTCATAAATATGTAACTGATCATTTAAAACAACTATTTCAATGTTTATGGGAAGATATAAGTTCAATTATGTTTCTGTCACGGTGTCTGACATGGCGTGTCAGATGCAATCTGAGTTTGACAGAGATAATGGAACATTTTCTCAAATGATAAACAGATTGATCAGACTAGTATCCCTCAGACAACTGTAAAATTGCCTGCAGTTATAATCCAGATTATATCCAGATTCAAGAGTTATTTGTCTATTAATATGATATTGAATATAATATTGTCTTTCCTATGCACCAGAGCTTATAGGCAATATTTAGGGAAGGAAATAATTTCTTGTAGCATAGATGTTAAACACTGTAAATCAAAAGATGATGACACGTTTTCTATTCTCTGCAGATGATGCTCTTAAAAGTATGGAGTGTGAAAACAGTCTCATCATGTTCAAGGCACTCGCCCACCTACAGGTGAGCTCCACTTAGGGAATACATTAAATGTTCTTTCATCTTTTTTTATCCTTCAACTCGTATTAACAGAAAGCCTCTGTTTCTATTCCTGCAGGAAGACTTTGACATTTTCTTCACACCCTCCAACTACGAGGACCCAAAAGTCCGAAAGCAGATCCAGGAGCATCACATCACAGCCTACGAGAACACACGTGGTCGCCATCCTCCCAAGGGGAAGACCGCAGCCACTCCAGTGGTGGCCAACGATCCCGATGGCAAGACCAAGACCATCTCCACTGAAGCTGGCTTACGCCGCCTGGGACGGCAGCTGCAGCGCTCAGAGCAGGAGCTTTGGTCTGACCTGGCCCTGCGAGCTCTGAGGGTGGGCAAGGTGGACAAGGCCCTCAAGATCCTCAGGTTGGCATGGTGATGCTGTTTGTAGGAGTCAGGCTTGTCAGAACAGACTTTTGTTAAGCCAAAGCATGACCAAAGCTATTCATAAATCGTTACAGGAACTGCACATTTGAACAGTATTTTTGTATTTTTTAACTTGCAAACTGACCTAAGCCGAGCCCACTGGGTCCAGTGAGGCAAAAATGTCAAGTTGGACAAAAGCCTCATACTTTTGTCTTGGTTCTCTGTACAGTGAGCTGTATGAGCACCACTGCAACCCCAGCACAGGGAAGGTGCTGTTCACTGCTGCCCAGACGTTGTGCCAGATGCTGGAAGCAGATGTGCCCATGGTCCTTCCTGATGACATGGACTTACCAGCAGTCATCCACAACCTGGCCTGCCAGGCTGTCACTGTGTGCCATTCAGGTAAAACACAACATTAACATCAGCAATCTGCACAGAGTTTATGTCACTGAAAATAGGTAGTATCGGAATGGGGGATGGAAATATAACTTACTGATGTTGGATGGAGTTGAAGGATCACTAGTCCAGCTGGTGAGAAGGGTTTTACTGGTAGCAGAACTGGATCCCTAATTTCACAGTGAAAGCGCTGGTATAACTGCGTTAACATAACGTTAACAAACTCACAAAAATTATAACTCAGATGCCTTTGGATCTCATATCTGAGTAGTTTGGTTCATACACACGACTAATTTCTCTAATTGTGATATAAGCTGGAAAGGTAGGGAAGACTGGTGGATGCTTTTTGCTCCAGATACTTGGCATAAGGCACAGTTCCTAAAATTAATATTTGAAATTACAGACCTGCTCCTGGACTGTTTGGAGCTGTGCAAGTGCACACGGACAGCCATGGATGTCTATCATCAGTGTCAGTTGTCAGACAACTATGGATTCATTGCCAAGGTCAGTATCTTTGCTTTTTAAAGTTCTTCATAGAACTTTATGTCAAGTCTCATTTATTTAGATAGCACATTTAAAAACGTCCAATGCTGACCAAAGTGCTGTACAATAAGAAATAATAAGAACACAAGTAAAACACAGGGAGGACAACAGTAAAATTTACTTATAATCGCTCTTTACAGCTAATGTTGGATCTGAGGTCAGTTATGTTGTTTTTAAATCATGTAATGTGCACAGGATTTGACCTTGGAGGCAGAAAAAGATCCATACTCTCAGTGGAGTTTCCAGGATGTTTTTAATGAAGATTGCATTGTGTTGGACCCAGTGTCTGTGCTGCCCGTCCAATATGAGATTACCAACAGTTTGCTGCCTGTATCCCAGGGTAAGAGAATAGATATCCTACAAATTTGGCCATCAACGTCTAATAGGATTTTACTACCTTAGGTTATGTGTAGCTTAACTGGTTTCACTGGCTGTCATGCAAATTTGTTCTGTATTTTGCAGATACCAAGCTGTATCCATTGGACTGTTCCTGTCTGTCACACTGCTCATTTGAAAATGGTAGGTACTGAAGTTGATATTTTTCCTTTTTTCCCTTTAAGATTGTAATTTTGAAACCTAATTTTGTGTTGCGCCTGGCCTACATGCAGGTTCAAACTACCTGAAGCCCCTCCTGGGCCCCCTGGCCAACATGCTGCAGATGTTACAGGAGTGCAGTCAGTTGGAGCTGGCACTCAGAGTGCTGGTCAACTCTTATGGCAGCTGCCTGCAACATGTCACTTCCAACATTATGGACCTGAACCTCAGCACACAGGTACAGCTACAGCAGACCCAGAGGTGCTATCATTGTCATTGTTGTTATGATTTCTTGATCAATAACATCATTATAGCTTCAGCTGGTTACCAACTAGACCAAACAAAGTATTTTAATGTTGAACAGTTGAAACTGAACTGAACTGAATCCTTCTTTCAGCTTTATGATAAACAGGGTCTTATGCAGTACAACGTTTGCCTAAATGAGATGCGAAAGACAACTATATCCTCTCTCAATACTGTTGCTGTGGCCCTCCTGAACAAGGTCAGTCTGATTCTGATTTCATGAAAGGATACTGGTTGTATTGCTTTGGTTTTAACGTAGTTTCAAATAACCATGTCTCTATTTTCTGTGGGCTAAAGGTGTTCAACTGGAGAGTGGTGGATTGTGACTTGGCGATCGGACTCTGCACGCTCCTCTCTAAAACAGAAGTCTTAAAAATACTGTGGAAGGTTATTGACAACACTTGGCAAAACTATGGCAAAATATTGGTAGGAAATACATCACTATTGTTTGTTTACTGCTATCTTGTCTTGTGAACCTTACATTGTTTCAATTAACAGAAATTGAACAATCAGCCAAAAGGAGTAGATACTGATGAAGTATTTGTTCTGAGTTTCAAGCCTTTATGGCATTAGTTTGTTTACAGATGAAGGGGAATTTGTCACTTTGAAATCTGCAGTAATTTTAAATACCTGTTTTTGCAGTGACATCAGTCCACAGAAATAAAAAAGGTTTTGGCATACAATTCACTATTCCAAACTGTATTGATTGTGGAATGCCACTTGGAATTGTGAGCCATTATAAGTCCGGCCATAACCAAATGTCAAGCTGTCTATTTCAAAACAAAAAATAAAAATAATAAATGTCTTTAAAGAAAATAGTTAATTTTCTATTTATATTCTATTTATTTTTTGAATCTGATAATGTGTCATTGTTTTTAAATGTCACCAGTACTTGATGTCTAAGAGAGTTTTTACCCTTCGAGGACAATAAAATTTATCTTCTTTTGATCATGTCAGGCTGTGGCCCGGATCGGAGCTCATCTCTGCCGCTTGTACAAAGAGGAAGAGGAACAACAGAAGTTTCACTCTGTCATCACTGATGCAGAATGGGGCATCAAGCTGGGCAAATTAGGGGTTAGTAGATGAAACCCAGATCTGATTCTTCACAGTGACTTTTGATCTGAATAGATATTAACATGAATGTTATTACGCTCAACATCTCACAGGCTTCTGTCTCTGTGTCCAACAACTTGACATTTAGTTTGTCTTCTGCTCTGGCTCTAGATATCCATGCAGTCCGTGTTTCGTCAGTGCCCTGAGATCAAGAGTAATCTGATTCCTGTTCTGGTGAAGAGCAAGAACATCACCCCTGACATTATTCTTCAGTACTGCAGGTCAGCTGAATGACAGCTTGCTGCCTTTCCTCAACAACTTGATACAGAGTCAATATGTTATTTCATTTGTATCGATGTGAAAATAAAATCTTATGCAGGACAGTTGAGTTCCGGATCATGTTCGAAACACCACTGCCATGAGATGGAGAATTTGCTCACTGTGTTGACACCTGCCCTGTGCTTCCCCTGGTAGCACCTTTGGTCTGGACCAGGACGGTGTGATCAACCAGTACATCACCACCCTGCTGCTGCAGGAGGATGAGGAAGGTGTCGGTGAAGCAAGTGATCCTCCTGCAGGCCAGGAAGACGTGCCGCCTCTGAGCCATGTTGACACCCTGGAGCGAGTCCTGCAGATCATCCCCATGCTGAACAGCACCAGCAACCTCACTGACAGCCTCAGTGCTGCTGTACTCAAGGTCCGGGCATGGGGTCACATTAGAAGAGCACACTTTTGTAGAGCAGTTTCTCAGTAACTTCAGTCCAGTGAGAATAATGTCCTGATTTTTTTCTATTATTTCTTATTTCTTTATTTATAACAGGGCCTGATATCAAAGCTTTTTCTCACCATCACACCAATGGAAACTCTGAAATGAGATTTAGATAATCAACTGACCTAATGTGAAAAATGCCCTCCCCATACAGCTCAGCCCCTACAACTACGAGAGGATTGAAGTTGTGCTACAGATCATACAGACTGCTGATGAGAATATCACCGCCTTCTCAGTCGGTCAGGTAAAGATTTTTGCAACACCTGTGTGCTTTTGACATTTAATCATTTTTTGCCTTCCTAATATGTCGATAAGTAACCAGCGTCTTCCCATGCAGGCGATGGCTCTGCTTAAGCACCTGAAGTCCTACAAGCGGATCTCTCCTCCCTCAGATGTAGAGAACGCCTATCTTTTGGACAACTGCCTGCAGCCGACCCCAATGTCCAACTGCAGGCTGCCCTTCCACCTGCTCATGCAGACCACCCATTACTGGAAGATTATCTGTGAGTTAGCTAGGTGCTTCTTTTAATGATTAAATTATTACTGAAGACTAAATGCACACAAGAGTATAATATTACTTATATTTTAACTCCGCTGCAAGATTTGCCTCTTTGTGTCAGAGTTGTTTTTTTTTTAAATTAGTTTTTACTCTTATGGTGATTCCCAGCTTCATCTCAGACATTGTAATGCCAGTGGAGTCGTACTGCAGTCTGAGTTGTCTTAGTGGGAAATCAAAGTCCAGACAAAAAATCATAGATGACAGGGTCTTTGCCATACAGTGCAACTAAAAGATGTGGAACAGCTTGAGCTAAGACTGGCAAAATCTCATTGTTTAAATCTCTTCAGCCATTTTGCTATAATCACATTTCATTAGTGAGATGTTACATGAATGAAAAGACTGAAACATTTTCCTGTGTTTAGCTCCTGAGCTCAGTGAGGAGACGTTCCCTACACTTCTTCTGATTAGCAAGCTGATGAAGGTACAGCACACTAATCTACACAGCAGCCTCCCTCTGTCTTGCATAATCAAAAAAGTATTATAACTATTCAGGATACTCAACCTTCTTTACACCTTCTAGGTGAGCCTTGACAAATTATACATGTCAGCTGCGAACCATGTGTTTGAGAAGAGCATGAAGCCTCAGCTGTTGGAGCAGAACAAGAAGGGTCAGAGGCATTTTTCCAATAAAGAGACTTTCAAGGTGGCCAAGACAATGATGGAGTATGTCCACTGCATCCAGAGCCCAGAGTGGGCCGCTGCCACCGCCCACAAGATCGCTCAGGAGCTTCCTCCAGGTCTGACCTGTACACATCAGACAATCACACTGCTCAATGTGTTTGTATGTGTGCATGTTTCAGGATACCACTGTGCTTAACCTGCTTGGTGCTTGGTTATCCTCTGATTTATCAAATTCCTTACAAGGGTCACACTAATTGAATTCTACTTTTATTTTTCTACCTCATCACATACTCAAAAGATGTAGAAAAAAAGGACAGACTTTACAAGTGTGATCCTTTATTTCTAGGGAATTTGTATGTGTGCATTACACGTTTTTTCCCCTCATGTACTGCTTTCTATAGGCGTTGTGAAGACGCAGTCACTTAGGTTCTGTTTAGCTCTTGGTGAAGCCTGGATGAAGGACCCAAACCTCGAGGTCAGTATCTGTCAGTTGTGGAAATCCATTAAACTGAAAATCTCTTAAGTCTGTTTTGTCAGTTTTTCACACATTTACTGGTGTGAATCCACTCCTCGTTTAAATCCTGACCAGGAGGCAGCGCGGTCCAAAGGGGAGACCTTCTTGTCCAAGCTGAAGCTGCAGTTCCAGCGCTCAGCCACTGAAAACGCCTTGACGTCCAGCCAGCTGAACAGCCCAGAGCTCCTGAAGCTGACCGGCGTGCCAGCCAGGCTCATAGTGGCCCTGTATGAGCACAGCAGTGTGGAGCTGCGGTACAAGGACTCTGGAGGTCAGATCTACCCGGGTGAGCACAGGACCTCTGTGACGCTGTGCCCCAGAAACTCAAATAAATGAGCTTTCCACTGCAAGAGGTGTTTTATTTGTTTTGAGTCTCCAGATCAATATGAGCAAGTTTGATATACTTGTGGATAAAGGCACACGGTACTCAGTAACACTTTTTAGAAGCACATTATGCAGTTTGTTGTGTTTCATACATCAGTGCAGGACATTCAAACAATTTACTATCAAATACAGATTTTGTACGGTTGTTTCATTTGTAATTTTTGTTTCGTCCCATATCTGTTGCTGTTTAGGCCTAAGTTATGTTTCAACTTGTTCTAGTGCTAAAATGTACACTTTGTTTTAGATAGTAGTAATAGACTAAATTATGGTGTTAATTTCAATTTCACATTTTCTCTTGCAGCGATGGTAGTAACACTGCTGCTAAGTAAATAGAGGAAACACTTTACTGTACTACACCACAGATTATTATGCTCAAATCGATTGATATGCTTAGTGGAACTGCTGGAGAAAAATACAAGTAGCACAAAATCCAATCAAACCATGTTATGCAAAGTGCTAGGTGGAAACAAGTCAAATCGAAACAAACAAATCGACCAAGTTTACTGTTTTCTAATTTATTGCTTTGTATCTGTACAGATATACATGCTGTCGTGAAAGAAATAGCTGCCATCAACAGTGTGGATCTGCTGAAGGTCCGCAGCATGCTGCTGGAGAAATGGATCTGCAAAACAGGCCCTGCTGTGGCCAAGGTTTGTCAGCCTGTGCTCACTGCCTGTTTCACACAAACCACAGTAACTGTACAGCTGCTACTTATTTAACTTATGTTGCACATTTTATATAATCTTAAACATTGAGTCAACATTGTGTAGTGCTTGAACAAAATTTGATTTTTCTTTTATGAAGGACATCAACAGCCAGGAATGTGTAAGCAACATTGAGGAGGATCCTGACCTAATGAGGTAAACATTAAACCAGTTAATCCAGTTCTGTTGAAAGGAGAAGGGAATATGTGATTCTAGGTATTGTATCATTTGTACTCCTCTTTATTTGGATGGACATATTATTTATATGAACTACATTTTCAATTTGGGATGTAAGAAATGTTGCATACCTTTTTGAAGAAATGGAGGAATGAATCTCAAAACAATTATTTTCTCCTCTGCCCTAACGACCCGTACGGCCCAGTCGCCTAAAAATAACCAAATCTAACCTCTGTATAACTGGTAGTATATATAAAATCCTGAACAACCTGAATCATTTGTCATGCTGCATAAATAAGCAGGGTGAAAGATTTGGGTGAAACCTTTCTTGGGCCCTGAGTCATGGCAGAAAATGTGGAAAAATGCACACAAAATATCAAATTCTGTGTTCACTATATTTCATCTGATGCTCTCAGGGTGGTGTACCTGCTGCAGACTGTCCCCGTGGACATTTCTGCCCGCCTTCTGAGCCCAATCCTGTCCGTTGAGACCTGGGTGAGTAATAAAATGAGCTAATCAAATCCGGTCAAGGTGCCCGCCCACAAGCAGTCAAGTGGCTGATAACAGTTATTGAATTTCTGTCCTGTAGCCCCTCAGCAGTTCTGGGCCGCGCCTGACCTTCTGCCACCGGAGTCGAGCCCTGCTTTGTCTCATCCGTCTCGCTGACGCTGCCACTCTGGAAGCCCAGACACAAATCCCTAGGACAAAAATCAAGTAAGAGATCCACTGGTCAGCGGGGAAATCAATTTACTGATGCCAAGAGAACGATTAAATGCCAAGTTATTTTCAGAGTTGTGCATGATTTATCGCCTCAATATTTGATATCCCCATGCAGGTATTACCTGAAGTGCTACATCTACGTCTCTCAGCTGGAGGCCTTAAACATCCCATACACAGTTGAATCTTTCCTCAATAGTCCCAAAGAGGGAATGGTGAAGGGGCTGTGGAAGAACCACAGCCATGAGCCACAGGTACCACATTACTGACAACACAGAGCTATTTCAATTAATTCAATTCAGCTTCACTGTTTTTGCCATAGATATTGCGTATGTATTTCTATAAATGTACACAAACATAAGTGCCCTTTTCCCTCACAGGCTGTGCGCTTGGTGGCAGACCTTTGCCTGGAGTACCAGGTTTATGACCCTCAGCTGTGGAACGGGCTGCTTCAGAAGCTGCTGAGCTTCAACATGGTGAGGAGAGATGGACCAAGAAGTGCTTCTAATTTATTCAGTTATCTCTAATTTCTAAAAGTGATGTTTTGTGATATGAAAATGTATTGCAGTGTTTCTCATGAATCACACACCCTACTTACTGGCTGAGAATCAAATCACAACAGAATTCTTATGTAACTCTCGTACCCAATACTGTATCTGAGTTTTCCTACAAGTTCATTAAAAATGTTAAGGCTAATGGACAGCCCATTTGCCTTAAAACAAGATTAAAACAGAGAGAGAGAGCTCAGTTGTTGTTGTTTTTTCTAATTACATGTAACTGTGTTGTTTTTTCTCCTATCCTCAGATCAGCCATCTCCAGAAGGTGCTAGAGGCAATAGGCGCTGTGCCCTCCCTGTGGCAGGTATCGTCTTAGTTTATCTCATTTGTTTGAAGAGCAGCAGTGTTTGGTCTCTGCTGGTTCAGCATTGGGATCACACCACAGCAAGTAAATTGCCACTACAATTAGAGAAAATGTGACATTTAATACTAGCAGAATGTAGCTGAGGTGCCATTAAATCAAAAAAGTGTACTTCTAATGTGTATAATTAATGTCTGTTCTTCCTGTTTATTGTATAATGTCTGTTATAACTACCAAAAAACTAAAATTATAAATACGAAATAGTTTAGAGCCAGGAGTCAGACTGAAATAGGAACAGATGTGGATCTAAAATTAAAAATACCCTCAAATATCACTGGTATAATAACACCTTAGAAGAATTCCTTAAAGTCGAGATTAACTGTGATTTTTCATTTTCTCCCCAGATATCCAGTTTTTCCAGGACCTGGAGGAGTATGATACTGGCCCCTTTTGTCACAGGTACTACATTATAATGGTCAAATTCACTTCTTTTATATTGACCTATTTTTTATAAGTGGCAAGAAAATGTTTGGATTGATGTGTCTTGGTGCTGGACAGTGTTTATTACACCATGTCCTGAGAGACTAATTGATTCTGATTGGATAGTCATTAAATTACTTTTATGTTTGATATATATATTATATATTGATATATATAACAGTTTCGTTAACATTGAAATTTAATTTTCCAGCAACATTTTAGCCTTTCAGTTGACCAGATACTTTCATCAGTAGCATGAATGTTTTCTGTCAAAAAGATACAATGTTTACAAAACACACTTATGAAAACAAAAATATCTGAAATAATTGATCAGAAAACAGCATTCTTTAATATGCCTCTGTGCTAAATGAAGTATCTTGATTTCACAGTGCTGGCATGAATTTAAACAGAGAGGAACAAATTGTGTTAGGAAGGTGATCAGTGGCCAGTTTGCAGTGCCTTTTTTATTTTATTTTATTTTTTTGTATTTAAGTATAAAGGCGGCAAGGCAGTTAACTGTATTAAATCACAGAAAGATGGTAAATGTAAATAGCAACAAGAAACATAGCTGGAGTTAATCACTGAAGGCTGGTATTTTTGACATATTGTGTATACGATGCAGCGTTTCTGACTGTGTTTTCTGCTTACTTGGTCACAGCGTCTGTTCCTCTGAGTCCCGATCAACAGGCAACAATCTACCGAACCTTTGTTCTCCTGCTCAAGTAAGCTCTACTTGTGATTAAAATATCTCATTCTTTGCCGCTTCTTTTTCTGTCTCATTCTTGACACTGCAAACAGGTGTGATTCACTGGATTTCGTGATATGTAATGTTGCCTTTATATTGGACTTTATTTCCGAAGGTGCCCTTTCCTGTTGAATCTGGACCTGATAGGCATCGCCAACCGCTTTGCGCAGTTCAATCTGCCAGCCTTTGCATTGGGAACTCTCCTTCTCATCCCCTGTGCCAATAAAAAAGCGCAGCAGATCCAGGTGAATATATTTATTTTCCTCTACTTTTTTTAGAGTCCAATCACAATCAAAAGTTGTCTTGACCATGCATCTTTTTGCTTTTGCAGGGCTTCTTGTCTTTGTGTAACCCCATCACCATCCTTGAGCAGGTTGAAGAGCTTATGAACACTGGGGAGTTGGCTGGGATCCCTTCACAGGTTAGATGCCATTACTGTTACTATATCCAGTATGCTTTTTGCCTTTTGTGTATAGCAAATCCTATGATTATTTGTTGGCAGATGATTGGTCTGTTTAAATTAAACAAATAAGAGCTGCCAACAGAAATATTTCTGCAAGTATGCATGGTTTTTGTATCAGTCCCAGCATTAACAGAGCTGTTACAGCTATTATTCTAACATACAGTATACCCAGTGAGGTCTTCAAAAGGAATCATTAACCTTTTCAATTTGTGTAATAACAAATAATGGTTACAGGTATTTGCTTCATGAGAATGGATGTACAGCACTACTGCAGTAAAACCATCAACAATATAAATTCAGAAGAGAGTCTGGGTGGTGCAGTGCATCTATAACATATCAGTGAACTTGTTAATGACTGAAAATTTGTATTTGCATTGTTTAAACTTGCTGTTGAAAATTTACTACTTTATACGTCCTCAGATTAGGGAGACAGTATTAACTTTCGTCAGCCAAAATGGGCAGCACCAGAAACTGTTGAACACCAAACACTTCAAGCATCTGAAGCAGCTCATGGTGTTGAGCGGCCAGCCAGACCAGGTGAAGGACTTGGTTGATTACCTGATCAGCCAGAATTGGTACGTTTAGTAAGTTTCCTGATAAGTTTCCTAAAAGGATCTTTTTGATTTGAGTACTATTTGAGTTCCTCACTTCGGTCCATTTTAACTTGCTGTACAGTGAGGATGAAGCTGACTCCCTTGCTCATGAATACATGAAACGCAGAGAGCATCAAAGAGGGAAAACACTATTAAACGGCTCACCTTCACCTGGCTCTCTGAAGGTAAAAGAAACTGATACCATAGTCTTGTTTGAGAAATAGTGAGGAGTAAAAGCTAATATAAAAGCTAATATAAACTATTATGTAAATTCACAGTATACAAAATGAGTATAATGTGCAGAACTAGCCTTGTATTTGATAAATACTTTGAGTAAATAAAACATTTTTAATTTATTTTCTGTAATGAGTGGCACTTCTTTGCTATGTATTGATTACTAGTGTAATTTGCCTACCTTCTTATCTCACCACTACATCACGTTATTGTTCTTGCAGCAGAAAAATAACATCACTTGAATATTGCTTTTTTTTTTTTCCTTCTTCACAGGAGTTTCTCAAGATAGAAAATGGGGTTTCGGGATGAACTGACACTTTTCCTGTAACTGTATTTATGTTATTTCTCTTGGTCTGTCTTGGGCTAAAGATGCAATATTTGCACTTGACATTAATTTTAATATTGTGCATGTAATACATGAATAAACACTTTTCAATGTTACAAACTGTGTTCAGAAATTATTGAGAATACCTTTGTTTCGAAGCCACAACTGTTGACAATAATGAGACAAAGGCTATGAATGAAATTACTAATTTTTTTTTTCTAGTTTAATAACACATTCATGAACCAGAGCTAGAAGCTGTCTTTCAGATTTTAGGGGGGCCATCTGGCAACATTGTAATCGCTTAGCATGGGATGGAATGCAAACTCAAGTTTGGTAGTGCAGTTAACAAATAATTAGCTTTCATAGCCCTTAAATAAAATGAGGTAATTCATCTTAGTGTGAAAAAGTTTGAATATAAATGTAGGCCCATCTGTCTTTGTCAATCATCACATTTCAGTACAGTTTTACTGTAGTCCATGAGCTCAAGGCAATTTCCAGATTAACTTTTGGGACTCTTTAGGAGTCTGATTTTAGCGTCTGTGACTGGAACTCCTTCCTGATCGAGTCACGGAGGACCGGTATATTGATTGACCACCTTGCTTCATGAATGTGAAGTCCAGCTTTAAGACCTTCTTGCAGATCTTTTTGAATGAAGGGCTGAAGAAGCAGTAGACTATAGGGTCCAGCATGCTGTTGAGATAGGTCAGGCTGATGGTGATGTAGAAGGTGGTGTCCAAGGCCTTTTGGACATCACAGTCCCTCTCACTAGTGACTGAAGCATCCCCCTTGTTCCTCAGCCATATAAGCACCCATGTGAAGTTGCTAGGGAGAAAACAGATAATGAAAATACCTGTAACCAAGCGGAGGCACCTCCTAACTCTATGTATCCTGATCTCCTTGGTCAGTCCTCTGACCTGCAGCTGATTTGAAATTTGCTTGGTACAGAAAAGTATTATCCCAAGAGACAGGAGGAACTCCATGAAGAACACAGTGCTGTGCAGCCGGTCCTTGTGGGTGAAACTTTCGCATTTGATGGAGTTTCCAGCTTTGAAGTGGTGGGAGTTGATCAGCAGGTGCACATTCAGAGATATAGTCAGCACCCACAGTCCAGCAGCGCAGAAGACAGCTTGTAAAGGTCTCATGGAGTTAATGGGATGATGGGGGTGCACCACACGCATGTACCTGTCCACAGCTATGGCCATCAAGAAGAAAACGCTCCCCCCACGATTCATAGCCAGAGTGAAGAGTGAGATGTTGCAGAAGGCGCCTCCAAAGCTCCAGTTGATGCCAGAGAAATAGTAGCTGGCACGAAAAGGCAGAGCCAAGTTGAGCAGGAAGTCAGCCAGCGCTAGGTTGAAGAGGAAGACCGTGCTGCTCTTCCAGGGCTTCAGGTGGAAGCAGAAGATCCAGAGAGCCAAACCATTACCGAGGACGCCCAGAACAAACTCTGTCAGCAGCAGTGGAGGCAGGAGTTGGGAAAGCAGGTCCCCATCAACAACACAAGCACCCATCGTTGCTACAGACAAGTTCCCTCTTCCTTCCTGGTGAAAGTTAATGTATCACAGAGATCTGACATTTGAGTGGGGAAAAAAAAGATTGTTCCATCAGAAGATCCAAGCTGGAGAGGACTGCACTTTGTAAATCATCCCCAGAAGATTGTCAGGTGAATAATAGCTTAGTTTTTTCTGTTATTTCACAGGAAAGGTGTCACTGAAAGTTGCTACAGACCTGAGAAAAGATGATCATATGTAGTTTGTGTCACAGTGTCATGGTCAATTTATCTCTGTGTACAGAGCAAATGAATAGCACATGCCAGGAGGTGTGATTCACATGATGGTATCTGCATAGATGTGGGCTGATAACAAAGATGGAGCCGCAGAGGTGTCAAACTAATGAGTTTTTTGTTATGCATGCTAGGAACTTTTCTATATACAGTGTAGGGATGGATTAATGTATCTGTAGATAGTATTGGCCTTAATCAGCTTTGAAAAGCAGTATCAGTATTGGTCTGTTATCATTTTTGCTGTTGATATTTAGCTGTCTGTGAAATTGCCACTTGTGTAACCTTTTTCCTAGGGGTGTGTCACCTAACACAACTCTAAAAGTAGTAACAGAGTAAAGCTAAACATAGGAAAGAGGATCCCTTAATTTTAACTTATAATAGTCTTAAATGGATCCTGAAAAAATTACGGGGTTTTGTGCATGGAATAAGACATTCTGAACTGATACTAGAATGCTAAATTTTCCATTTATGTACTTTTAATGGGTCCCTTCCTTAATTCCTTAAACAGTTAATCAATAGGCCTAGTTATAAATTCCTTGTTGGTTTTACCTTAATTTGATACATTTTATAAAATGATTCCTGAATTAATCCCTGAAATACCACTTACCACAAAAACCTGAAGTGACACCTTAAATTGAAGATACATTTTCAGTACACAATTATTTAGTGAAAAGATTTTATTTGAAGAAACCCTTAATTATCTTAAGACAGGCTTGTTTGAAAAGCTTAACCTGCTTTGCACCTGCATTTGTATTATGATTCTTACAAAACTGCATTCGGTATCGGCTGTTATGGGATGGAAAAATATTGGATATCAGTATTGGAAAAAAAAAACAAAACAAAACAATGGTGTAGAGCAGCTTTAAAGTTTAGCACAGTTTTTTAATACCATTTAATGCATTTATTTGCAAAGTATAGTAATTAATAGAAAAAATGCAATTTCTTCACAAAATGGATATAAATCTTTACTCC
Organism: Neoniphon sammara; assembly: GCA_900302535.1. NCBI lineage: Eukaryota > Metazoa > Chordata > Actinopteri > Holocentriformes > Holocentridae > Neoniphon > Neoniphon sammara. The sequence goes on from OMKZ01000411.1 coordinate 64,366, forward strand.
TTGTACCATCAGACAACATCAGAACGATACTGAGGTTCAGTTTGATACAGTATATCAATAAAACAGCTGGATGAAATATTAGCATTTTAACTGAGTGATTGCACATTGTAACAGCTTTAGAATAGTATAGGTTTTGCAAAAGAAATGAGCATTAATAAAGAAGACTTTTGGACTATTATGCAGAAAAAAACTGCTGTTGACTGCAGCTCTTAGATGACAACTTTAGAAGAGCCATGAAATTAGTCCACACGTTTTAGTCAGGATCTCAGCTATGAGGCTTGGTCTTGTCCAATCTTGCCTTGTCTCTTTTCTTCATGTGGTGCTCTCACAGTTGGCTGATGGACTGGGAGCCTGTCTCTCGAACTTTCCTGTCACTGCTGTCCGCGGTGACCTCGGCCTGTCGAAGGCAAACAGCTCTCCTGCAGATGTTCTTGAAGGCGGGGCTGGAGAAGTAGTAGACCACAGGATCCAACGTGCTGTTGAGGTAGGTCAGGATAATGGTGATGTGAAATGCCGTGTTCAGGTCTTCCAGGGCGGCACAGACCTGAGATGAAGGAAGGGTCTTTACTACCTTTTGGGTCTTGAACCAGATCATTATTTCTGTGATGTTGCTTGGGAGGAAGCAAATGATGAAGAGCACCACAACTAATGTGATGAAGCACAGAGCCCTCTTGATCTTTGCATGCTGGGACAGCTGTCTCCCTCTCAAATAGCCAATAATACAGAAGGTGCAGAAGAGAATCGCAGCCAGAGGCACGTAGAAGCTAAAGATGAATACAATTTGATGCCAAGTCAGTCTAAGACTGGACTCAGTCTGAATTATGAAACTTTCACAGTAGGTTTCATTCTTCTGTGGTGTAGCAAGGAGATGCGCTGTCATTGTAATTGTGATCAGCCACAATACAGCTGCACCACACACTGCTTTGGAGATGCTCAGAGAGTTAATAGGATGATGGGGATGCACCACACGCATGTACCTGTCCACAGCTATCACCATTAGGAAGATGGTACTTCCACTGCGGTTCAGTGCCAGCATGAAGAGCAAGATGTTGCAGAAGGCGCCTCCAAAGCTCCAGCTGATGCCAGAGAAGTAGTAGCTGGCACGGAAAGGCAGAGCCAAGTTGAGCAGGAAGTCAGCCAGCGCCAGGTTGAAGAGAAAAACCGTGCTGCTCTTCCAGGGCTTCAGGTGGAAGCAGAAGATCCAGAGAGCCAAACCATTACCGAGGATGCCCAGAACAAACTCTGTCAGCAGCAGTGGAGGCAGCACACTGATCAGAAGAGTCGCATTGTATTTACACTGCATTTTGAGTCACGCTCTGCAGTACTTCGTTCGGTGGAAGCTGAAGAAATGGTCTGTCTATGAAGACTGAATGCTTTTATGGGAAACATTCTGGTGATCACAGTGAGGTGTTTGTGGTTTTGAGCCTTTTTTCCTCTCATTTTGACACCTAATGAACCCAGGAAGCTTCACACATCATCAAATGTTAACCACCATGCGTTCTTTGAAATCAAACAGGCAGCTTCTAAAAATGACACTGTGTAAGTGTGTGAAAGAGGCCAGGAAATAGACCATCACATTACTTCTTAATAGCACAACCCTAAATAGTGAAAAACTATTTAGGGTTTTATACTAAGTTAGACATATACAAAAAAAAACAAAAAAACAAACAACACACTGTGGACCGCTGATTCTCCAGTACCAAGTGTATGTATGTGCATACATGTTATTGCTGTCATGCATGTTTTTGATCTGGTCCAGTCCTATTCTTGAGATTATTTTATCCCTCAGTTTTTACACCTGCATAGTATGTATGTATATACTGCATGTATGCTGTGGATGTGTGTTATTGTCTGTGAATGCGCATGTATGTTGGACTCATGCACATGTACATGTACATGTGTTTATATGTTCAAGCACATGTTTTGTACATACAGTAGACATGTATACTGTATATGTATACATTCGTCTCACTTGTCTGTTTGTAGTCCTATTGTGAGTGTCACCATGTGAGTGAATGTGGGCGGGTGTGTTGATTTAATTATACTGTAACATCTCATTTTTGTAAGTCATTTAAGAATACAAATAATAAAAAACATTAAGTAGCAAAACCAGAGTGATGGGTATATACTGTATGCACAGGACACATACAAGAAGAACAGTAATAAATTTTGGGTGGAACCAGAAAACTCATCACACCCTAACCACCACATTTACACATGGTAGAAAGCCTTTGCTGCAGAACTTTTTGCTCATATTTTTATCTGTTACTTCCTCTTTGCATTGAAGTCAAGATAAACTAATTTCTTGAGAAATTCTTGGGCTTGAGGTGTTGAATTTTTATCCGGCATACTTGTAGAATACTTACAGCTCAACCTCCACGTTTTGCTCGTTGGCGTGTGTATTATTGATTAACACTGAAACACTAAAATTCCAAGTCCAGTCAATAAAGAGCTGTTTTGACTGAACTTTAACATAGTACTGAATGATACATTTACCCCATTTACACTTAGCCACTTAAAGCGTGATCTGATTGTATTGTAATCGGGTAGCTATAAGGCCAAGTGTAAATGGGTCCAAGATGTATCTGGGCTAGATTTAAATAGGATTTCTCAAACCTGCAGGACGGAAAGCCATATGGGTCATTAGAGGAGACATTTGCACAAACCAGTAAAGACCAGTAAAAGGAACATGGGCTGCAGAAATGAAGAGTAAACCAAAGTTACACATCTTTTTTGAGAGTAAGCATTAATATTTTACTTAAAATGATGCTCTATATAACCTGATAAGGAAGAAAATATCACAGCATGTAGAGGCTGCTGACATGGATGGATCCTAATGAAAATGAAAACTATTTTGTTTTGTATTGCTTTCATTATAGTAAACAAAGGGATATTTTGCAAGAAACACATTTTTTTTGGTAGTATGAACATAAGATATTTGGGTTCACTGACAATTTGTGTAGAAAATAAGGAAAACTTAGTAACTGAGGAAAGAGGAATTGTATAAACAAAAGGGGTAATGTTTGCTGTTCACTTGTATGAATCTATAACATTTTATCTATATACATATAACTACATGCATATATTTTCATGGATGCATGCAGTGTGTATAAGAATGAGTGTGTGGGGTGTCTGTATATACTCTTTCTTTCCTTCTTTCTGTATTACATGGACTATATTGGGCACAAATGAAGAACTGATTTGTTCATTCATACACACTGTGTTGTCCTGGACTGCAAAATGATAACAGGGGAGACAAGGAAGTTCAAGCGTGTGTTGCTGAGCATAAATAATGTAAACCGTTGCTGCTGTCTAGTGAGCAACCTTTGAAACTGCTGCTTTAATTGCTACATTTTGAATACCACATGATGCACAAAGCATGTTTCCCTCAGATCCACTTTTAAATGATCCATGATTAAAAGGGAAATTGTAGGAGGTAATGTTAATTTTATGGGAACCATGTTTTTTAGTTGTTTTTTGGAAGAGAGAAGGAATGGTGTCCTATGTATAAAACTGTTAATTCATACAGTTGCAACATTTCTTATTTCTCTTTTCTTATTTAACATTTTGCAAAAGCTTGTGCGACTCTATTACATTCCAACCATTTATGAACCAAGGTTTACATTCATATGGAGGCAATTCAGAGGGCAAGTGGAGAGAAAGACAGTGAGCTTATTGGAGCGACCATCTGCTTCCCCCAGAGCGTTCAAGGAGCAAAGTGCCTTTTCATTCTTCAAGATTTACTGTGAAGAACTTCGCATCTCTGCTGTTTGCAGCACAGATCTGTGCATGGCAGCGCACATAACTGTTCTCACGTCACATATTTGTCATTACATCTGCTCTATCCTTTCACTTTAAAGAGTGACATGCCATAAGCTTCATTCTGTCATATATCCATGGATGTGAATCGGACCGTAACTATTAACAGATGTGTTAAGAACATGTGTGGTCAGTGTTCACCAGGCAAATGTGGAGGAATGCGAAAGAGCCTGTTTAGCCTGTGGGGCAAACACATCCCTTTGTTCATTTCTCCTGTTGTCCCATCAGCCCTCGTGTTTCCTTCACCCGCACACCTGGGAACAAAACATCGTGATTACACTCCGCCCAGCGCAGTCAACATGAAATTCCAGTCTTACAACCTTGAAGATGAATGAGTTGCAGACTCAGCCTAAAATATAAATGGGAAACAACTGAAGCATTATTGTTTTGTTTCAAATAAAACATTGATCAGCTGCTATAAGTAAAGACCTTGGCCAAAGTGAGGAGGAAATAGAGAAGCTTTAAACTGGAAAGCATCAGTGATAGCATGGTGAAGCACAGTCCATGTCAACATGAGGAAATAATTTCAATACAAAGACTGTATAGCAAAAGTAATTAGCCATTGTTCACTTTATACACGTGACTAACTGTCTGTAAGTTGCCATGACTGTGCAGTATGATGTGACTGAAAGTCTTGTGACATGATAGGGATGGAAAAACCACTAATTCAGACGTCTTAATCTGGTTTTTCCACATACCTGGAGTCACGGTATGCCTCAACAGTAAAGAGTGAGACACAATGTTCCATGGTAGACACAGAAAAACTAAGCTGGGCATTCAGAAAAATAATGTACCTCATTGTTTTCATGAAGTATACTGATGAGGTGGATCCAGTTAAAGGCCATTGTCCCTTATTGATTTCTCTTAGATTATCTATACCAATCACAGAGTGGGAGATGTGAAGATAAAGAGAAGCAGACAAGTTGAAGAATGTTTTTTAAGGTCTGAGACAGCTGAGATGTGGATTGTTCAAAAAGGGCTGCAGTTCAATATCAGGAAGATGTCATTAATATTTTGTACATTCCGTTTTTATCCCATCTTAGTTTAGGAGACAAAATACACCAATGGACCAATTTATAATCTCTTATCAAATATATTCTCATAGTTTACCCTAATTCTGTCTTTAAGGCAGAACAATACAATTCTGCTTAACATTCCAGTTTGTAAAATGACATACACAGAGTTACTGAGCAATCTTTAAGGAATACTATGGCATTTTGTCTTTCAGTTTGCCTGTCTGCATTGCCAGCATTCCTGTGGAAACCTATAGAGGCACAACTAGCTGCAAACTGCTCACGTGCCAATTATGTCCCATTGCCTGTTAAATATGATGTTATAAAATGCCATGAAAGCCCATAGGGTTTTAAAACTGTAGCTTGCCTTTGAGCATTTGTGTCAGTCAACTGACAATGCACTATCACCCACATGTAGGCACGTCATCTGATATCAATCTGAGCTTCATTTCCTGATTCATCTCGGCCCCGCGCGACTGTTATTCTAAAAGCAGATGTAGTCTGAGGATTACAAGTGAACCACCCCCCCAAAACTCTTTGGAATAATCCTCATGGGATTTAATTTCACTGAAATTGCTACATCGCAGTAAAGTGGTCGCCCCGTGTGTGTGTGTGTGTGTGTGTGTTGGGGGTGGGTGTTACAAAATAAAGAAAGAGATGGCACAGAGAAATGCTCGGCGGGACAAAAATGTAGATAATTCCTAATTAAGCACGCGGTTGATCGTTTGTGTGAGCCATGGGAAGTGAAGTTGAAAGATGAGTGGGAGAGCAGAGGGGCAGGGCAGCAGCAGACATTTCCTCCACCTTGGGGGAGGATCCGTCCACGTAATGCAAACACGCTTCAGTCGCTCGCATTTCGCTTTTCCTCCTTCAGCCGTGATGCATCATCTGTGAACCCAGGCTCTGCTTGGAAATGTCAGTGGCGGATATTCAGAAAGAAAAGCTGGAGTCGGTCGAAAGCGTCTTGCTCCCGCTACAAAGAGGAGACCTCTGATATTTTTGTCTGGATACGTCTGGATTTCGGGGGAGAAATTTCCTTGCTAAAAAAAAAAAAAAAAAACCGTCGCCTACCTTTTTCAGAATAGAGGATGAATAGCATAAGACAGGTGCCTTCAAGGGTGAAAACCAGGAGGGTCGAGACCAATTTAGGAGCGGAGAGGGAGCATTTTGACAAGCAGCAGGTAAATAGCGACGGGATGGTGGTTAATTCTCACAGTAGACGGTGCTGCTGCTGATGTTTTGCAATGGAAATACTAAGAAACTATTAAACACCCGGTGCTAACCTGCCGCGCTTTATTTGGGCCTGCTGTGGCTTTACTGGAGCTGAATGTGTTTAGTTTTTAAGTGTGTGTTTGTGTGTGTGTTGCTCAGAGGTTACATTAGCCACATTTGTTTGATTTAAGAATTAACATGCGGATTTCACTCAGAGCAGCAAGATTAGCTTAGAAGCATAATTGTAATCCATTAAAAAGCCAATTAAAGCAAACTGAGACATTAAGCTATTTGAATATTTGTTCTTTGTATTTAAGATGTGTAGGCTATTTGAAGTAGCTGAGTAAAATTACTTAATTGCTGGTAACCTGCCTATACTGCAGGTTCACATGCTATACAGCCATTGGACACTTGTGGGACTTTAGTGACTATACCCAAGTAACTCGAGGCCTATGTCCAATGTACTTTATTATCATTACTGGTCAAGACTTGGTTTGATTCCAGTATAAAACATCACTAAACACTGCTAGCAAGGTGAAGCTTGTATGCTTAAATGACCAGAGATCTCTAATTTAGTGAAGATATGCCACTTCTCCACCAGTTCTTAGTGCATAACATCACTCGTATTTTGCCAAGCGTCATGAATATCCCAGTGTATTAGAGATAATTTCATTATGATTAACTCAGAAAATTAGGGTGGACATTTTCCCCCAGACACCTAACAACTGCTGCATTGTTTTCACTCACATACAACCAAGATCATAGATTTTAGAGGAATACTTTCACTGTAAGTACAATATGCAGATTCATATCATGAGATGACATGTCAACCACTTTCAAGGAGTCAAAAAAGGCATCTGCTAAATGACATGACGTGATGTAATGTCAAACAGTGCCATGTATACGTAGACCAACCACTTCTCATTGAAGCCTTTCCATCAGTACCATGTTGATCTAGTCCTTCCTGTTTGGCCACCTCTCCTCCCTCACAGACTTTTCTTTTGTAAATCCTCCATGTAAAATGTTACACTTTGGGCCAAACTCAGCCCAAACTCAGAGATGCATTTGTAAACTAGAAATCAGATTCTATGGTTGTATGTGTCCTCTGTGGGAATGAGATTTGTCTTTATCCTTCATACAACAGAGGCTCTGTGAGGCTGTTGACCAACTTTACCTCTGCCAGAATTAACAGAGAAGAAGAAACATTCCTTTCTGTCATTGTAGATGACTACAACAGAGTGATGCAGACAGCGGGACCTTTACAGTTTTGCTGACTAAATGTTGAATCTGTTAGAGATGAGCCATCGGATCACATAGGATCCTGCTGTTGTAGGTTGTAGCACACACCCTGATCAGTGAGATGGAAATATGAGATTCAGAAAAGGTTGAATAACTAAACAAACTGTTGAACCGCTGCCTAGGCGCTCATACAGTGCTCACTGTTGTGCTTTTAATCAAGAAGAGACAGAGCTTTCCCCAAGCTGGGCGTACATTCGCCTGTCAAAGTTTTTATTTGCCTTGTGCTGATGACTGTCAAATCTTAATAGTCCATTGTAGGTTACATAACAGCATGATTATACAAAATGTCAGTGCTCTATTCAATTCTGCTGCTCCTCTAGACTCAAAACATGGTTGAAATTAGCTTGTGGAGAGACCAACAGGTAACGGCATCTTTCCATAGATGGTGCTGCTGAGTTGCAAAGTGATGCTGGTGCATAATGTGTCTTTCTGCATGCTCGACTTTCTTTTGTTCTTTGAGGTGAACTCTGGGAGCCAGTGCACTGTTGCATCAACAGTGAAAGAGGTGGGCGCAGAATTGCTTTTTATTCTGCTGCTAAACTGAATGGTCGGTTCTCATCAAATGCCATGCAGCGCTCTCAGTTTGTACCTGCTAAATGGGTCAGTGAATGGACCTTGAAATGAGCACAGGTGTACCTTGAGTGTTATTTCCCATTATAAATCGAATGAAGGTCAATCAAAAGCACATCGACTAAGAACAAAACCAGACCAAAATGGCTTTCTGTCACTCATTTTCTGTAGCATTTGTATTGTTGTAACTCTGTGTGTTCATTCAAAGTGTTATGTGACCTTAAATGCAGTGAGTAACTTGCTTTGTCACAGATTTTTTGATGTGCTGTTGCTCTGAAAAAGAAGGAATTGAGCTATTTCATAATACTAAATAGATGAGAGCTCCTTTATTTTTTTCCCATAAGATTAATACTGCTCTTGCCATTGAGCTGCACAATACTGCTGATTCATGCAGTATACTGAAAGTCTTTTGCTGCTCTTCTCTCTCTCTCTCTCTCTCTCTCTCTCTCTCTCTCCTCTTTTTGTTGACCTCAGTACCAAGGTGAAATATCCCACAGTGTGCCTTGTGTGTGTGTGTGTGAGAGAGAGAGAGAGAGAGAGAGAGGGTGGGGGTGGGGGGGGGGGGG